>JBBPPY010000481.1:0-21607 GCA_038092195.1 Leccinum barrowsii
AGAAGGCTCTTTGGTCTCTCCTGATGCCATGGGAACTGGGTTCGTCTTCAATGTTTCATGCAATGGGTTCCGCTGACTGTCTGGCAGGTCGATGTTCTTTGGAGGCTGGGAAGCGCCATGTCGACGCGCGCAATGTCATCTGGCTAGGCACGTCGAACATTGGACATGAGCTGGTATTTGAATACCACGAGAGTCGCTCGGAGCAAGACAAGCAAATGACTCGCGAGGAGTACCTTGAGCTGACGGGTCTGTTACGACCCCGTGTTTCGCACTGTCTTGGGGTGTGTCCGTTGTTTCTCGTTGAAAAGGTGATCTCACGCCTCTTTGACAGCCTTCCTTGGTTTCCCGTGTCACTGCAGTCCTTCCCTTTGTGCCTTTCACGCTGAACGAAAAGAAGGCTATTGCCGCGGAGGCCGTCTATGCGCTCGCTAGCGATGTGGCCAAAACCCTGTCTCCTCAGGAGGTGGAGTCTTTGGTCGTGAAAGCTCTGCCGAGCTATCAACCTAGCGAAGGAGCGCGGTCGCTGCACAGAGCTATATCGAATATCTTGGTTGACGCGATATAGCGTTTGCGGTCGAACATCTTGCCATATGGCAGTGGTCGCCGTCGATTTAATAATGTATTTACTGCTACATCTAGGTCCCCCAAGTCCAGCTTAACGCATGCATCGTAGATTCTGATTGATGACTCTGCCGGGTGGTAAAGACAACCAGCTCTACGGATGCTTGTGTCCATCATGTTTGGGATATCTATTCGTCCGCGGTGGTCCGAAATTGCAATCGAGTGGGTTTGCAGATCCTGACATGATGATTGCGGGTGCAACTTAGACCAGGCAGGAGAGGAACAGAGGGAATGGCCCCCGCGTACGAAGCGCTCTATGAAGAGAGAAGGGACGACGACCGATAATGCTCGGCTACGCTACTAAACCTTTGAACCCAGCAACATAATCCGTATGGACCCTCCACTCCTTTCTAGCACCCTCCGGCTACCCGGTACCGCAACGTCCTCTGTTCGCAGTCCGTAGATCAAGCCGTACATGTGACAAGACTACATGATCATAAGTTCCCTCGTCCAGTTACTGCATATGCAGTTATATGAACATCGTGACGGTTGGGGCATTCAAACATCAAATTGGACCGCCGTCCAGGGGAATCTCTAGTAATGGCACATCATGATGTGGTTGGCATCAAGTTGCAGAACCTTCATAATGCAGCGGATATTGAACGTACTAGCATCATCAACCGTCAACGTTTCGATGTCAACCCTGTGACAGAGATGATTTGTCCCCTGCTTTTCGCCTACCGTTAAACTTCTCATAGTAACGCATACGCATACCCCGGCTTGGTATGAGCGCAAAGGTAAGTACGCAAAGTTAAAAGGGTTTGATTGTGCTAGTAATGGGTACTAAAACTTCATAGCTAGACGATCATATACCAGGTACCTGCACAACCTCGAGAGAATGTGTCTGCCCCCATCACCATCACTGGGTCGAATCTGGACAACCCTGCAGTTGTGATGTATCAAGCGATGGAACCGTTGCTAGGGTAATGATGTGTTGGGCGCTACATAGCTTGACACCGGACGGGCACCATGGAACATAGTACAACGTCTGTGTTCCCTCGAAAGCTCTTCATCATTTGCCTTTGACCACACGTCACGCGCGTTAGCTCCAGTGTTTTCACCAAGCTCGTACGCTCTTCCCCCTCATGAGTTCTCCGAACGCTCCGGCTGGTCAGGAGTCCGCACCGATTTCACAGGCGTCGCAGCCCGTCACCATTCCAACATCCACCCCTGAATCAAATGCGAGCAGCACGGTTATCTCAACCTCTTCAGTCATGTCGACTGCCTTCTTTCTCTCGCTCTTTGCCCTGCTCGCTGCCCTAGGTATGTACTCAACATTCTTCAGAGGAGGATCGGATTTACCCACGCCGCGATGAAACAGTCTGTGTCTACTGGATACGAAGACGCAGGGTAACATCCAAGTTATCAGACGAACGACCGTCGGAAAAGGAAGCAATCCATGACGTCGAAGCTCTAGCCGCGAGCCTCCCGACCGTCCCCGTCACCCCCGTTGCGGACGTGCGTTGGGCACCCCAGATCCGCTCTATCAGCGGACCGAAACCAGACCAGGACACGGACAGAAAATCTGCAAGTCTGTTTCCCAAGCGTGCACGGTCCCCTCCCCCGTCCAACTTCAGCAAAGCCCGTAGCTTCTTTCCTGATTCAAGCTACCCCAAATCTGCGCCGGTGCACGTGCTGTCGTTTCCACAACATGAAATGCAACATTCCACAAGGCTTCCGAAGGATGAACTATCGCCCCCGGTGACTCCGTCGGCTGTCGCGGTGAGCGGTATGGAGACACGGTCTTTGGGAAGACCTGGTTCGGGCTCAAAGAACTAGTGGTTATTGGAATGGCGATGGCCATTATGTTCTTGGGCCCCCGCGGAGGGGGAAGCTTAGTTCTCTGGTTCGATTCGGCCACACCAGTCACGGCTTTTCGTCTGCGCTGCGATGGCGCGCCGTTTCTGCGAGTCTAGCGCTCACAGTCCTAATTTATCATAAACACAACGTTCATCGGGGGTGTCGAACATGGAGAGTCCTGAGATGGATGTCAATGTAGGATGACAAGTGCATTGAGTATATTACTATGTTATGGTGATAGTCCCGCTTCTATACCTCTGGGAACTGTGCTTTCCGCCTAAACCTTGCTTGGTCTCGCAGCCACTGCAAGTCAAGTTAAAAACGAAAGCTGGAAGAAGAGACGACGACACGTACTTGGCGGTATTGATGCAGCGAGCCTATTTTCTCTCCTGACGGTCCGACAATGCATCAGAAGGAGACTCATACGGAAAATCATTAGCTCTATACCGTAATAGTCTGGCACAGGATTATTGGCACTTTGTGCCCTAGGGTCGACACGGTTTTTGACTACATGGTTGTAGAACTCGCGATCCTTTGCTTCTATCAAGGAGATGGTACGACGATGAGTCATTCTCCAGCAAGCGGAACCAATTGCGGGGCCGAGAAGGTATCCAAGACCTCGGAAAGGTTGAATACTAGGCATGACGAGTTTATGATGGTCGTTTGAGGTGACTCACCCGTGCACGCCATCGTACAAGCCCCATAGAAGAACATGGGATCAATTCCCTTGCACACGAAGCATCAGCATCTACCCGACCACGTCATAGAATTAGAAGTCCACCATGATCGGTTTGCTCGCGTCTGTCTCTAGAGATCCAAAGTATGCGGCTCCTCCCACCAGGCCGAGAAGGGAGGAAGGAATAGTGACGGCCTAAAAAGGGGTGGCTCAGCAAGTAAGTAACACCACGGTTATACGAGCACTGTACCGTCTCCCATCTACGTTTGCCGCCTCGAATCTGGAGGTATTCTGGCCATGTTATTCTGCTTTTGGAGGATTCAGAAATGGTGCTGGAGTTGTGCCGGACAAAACCCGGTTTCTTGGGTGTGAATCTCGTCGCCGAGAGGCGAACTTTATGGCCATACGAACGTTTTAACAAGGACGCCATGAGGACCTAGTACTAGTCGCCGAGTTGGGATTCTGGTTGAATATACTAAAAACTGTAATAAGCAAGTTTTTCGCACGATATTACTCAATCAATTCTGCCCGTGCGCGTTGCGTCCGAGTCACGACTCATCGATCATCATCGACATCGACATCCTCCGCACTTCTCATGCAGACACAACGCTTGATTCCATCCACGTACTGTCCGTTTTGCCCGGAAAATCTCAGCTTATCTCTCACATCAGACGCCACCGACGCGTTCTCACTGGGCAACCTTCTGCCGTGTGGCACAATCACTGTGTCTGTCCACGACGGAGGATCACCCTGTCCCGGTGCATCCGATAGTCATGATTGGCACCCATTGCCTGTGCGAAATCTGTCAACCCATCCAGAGGACACACTCTTCCGACAACTCGCCTTTCTTACCGAGCATCTATTTCTCCGAGCAACCTGTAAACTCGGGCCGAGTGGGTGCCACATCTTCATAAGGATCTACCTTGTCCCCATCGACTTGCCGAATGTATGCGGGCGATTACACCATTGTCCTGAAGTCGTGGTCAAGGAAGCCCGACGTCATATGCATGATGTTGTACCCCTGATCGAGCAAAACAACGGCTTGTGGGATGCGGATGAGACTTGTCTTGGAGCTCCGCAAAGCCACTTGTTGTCTAATCAAACTGTCTGTCAACATTGACTCCATTTTCCATGTTGATGCTGATTGTCGTCGACAGGATAACCGCACAATGGCGGAGATCTATGGCGAGCTGCCTTCTCCAGATCTGAGCCTGTTGATGAATGAAAAGAAAGGCATATCTTATCGCATTGCTTCTGGTGACATGATATGGGGTCTTAGGACCAACCTGTATAGCTATCAGCGACGCTCGGTCGCTATCATGCTCCACAAAGAGTCAACTACTAGCCCAATTCCAGATCCTACATATGTGGCTGTCTCCTCTATGTCGGGTGATTGTTGTTATGTTCAACCTTCAACCATGACTGTATTCCAGGGATGTCCACTGTTTTCCCCACCTCAAGCGGGTATACTTTGTGAAGAACTAGGTGGGTTTCAGTTGAGCACAAAAATATGAAACTAAGCCTTGCTTTAGGAACGGGGAAAACAATTATGATCATAGCTCTCATTCTTGCAACTGCAACACAGCATGTGGATCCAGAGCAGTCTCCAGTTGATGAGCGACCAGCAATGTCACCATTGGCATTTGCCCACTTCCCATCTAGAGAGCATGCCCTTGCTCGGGATAGGGCAGGCTTGGGCCATCAAGCTATCCTGCAAGTCCCTTCTCTTGTTGAAGTCCTTCTGGACTATTTCTCTATGCCAAAAGCTGCTTCAGCTCGTCTCAGATATGCAGATGAGCTTGAAGCAAGTCATCTGTGGCCATTGATACAAGCTAATAAACCATTCTATCACCATTTCGACACCAATCTTGCTGCACAGATGCTGAGAAGGTCAAGCCGTCATCTGGTTCCCAATCCACCAGTATTCCCTCAGACTATGTTTCTATCTTCGGCCACCCTTGTAATTGTTCCGTTGACCTTGCTGGGTCAGTGGAAGAATGAGATCGACAAACATTGTCATGACAATGTTCGTTATCTTATTGTCCGACCATCAATGATTCTTCCTAGTGCCAAAAAACTTGCATCAGACTATGAGGTAAGAATGGTGATCTTCAATTTCAATACTGGACTAATGAGTTCTTAGTTGATTGTCATGAGTGATACTCGTACGTAAAATGTACTATCATACCTGATGTCAATCTAATAGCCCATAGGTTTTCGCAAAGAGTCAACAAAAGACAAGAAAGAAAAACTCAATGCACTCAAACCTTGTGCCTGTCCATCCTTGGAGGGGTCTCGGATTCCAGATTGTTGCTGTCCTGGAGACCCTGATGTCACTCCACTTTTCCAGGTACGGTGGAAAAGGCTGATTATTGATGAAGGCCATACTGTTGGCAACATGGCCACTACCATCAACCATTTTGTACGCAAACTCAGCATTCAACACAAATGGATTGTGTCTGGTACCCCAACATCGAACTTACTCGGTTTACAACTGGGTCACACAACTGATGAACAGGAATATGTTGACCCAGAAGCTGAGTCTAGCCAGGATGGTCAGCCCTGTGTGCGGGTTTGGGGTAACTATGACAGCCTCAACCTCCGCAAACTGGGAACTATGATTGCAGATTTCATTGCAGTTCCCCAGTTTCATGCTGACTCGAAGAGTTTCACATTCCATATTTCGACACCCTTGTGTGATCCACATGGGCCAAGACCTGGTTCTATCAAAATTCTCAGCCAAGTGATGCAAACAGTGATGGTCCGTCACAGGTAAGTCGAAAAATACTATTAGTACTTGCTCGTCTAGTAACATCTAGCTTGTAAGAGTTGAAGACGTCGAACGTGATGTTTTGCTTCCCCCAATTGAACACCACATGGTCTACATGGATCTGGACAATTACGCTCGAAAGTCATACAATGCAATGCAAGCTGGCCTCGCAGTCAATGCTATTGATACAATGCGTGTAGGCGCAGTAAGTTGACATAGTAATCGAAATTCGTCGTCTCCTATTAATGCTTGACCCAGCAATATATGTTCCACCCGAGGGTACGTCACAAGTCATTTTCATCAAGTCTGAGACTACTTTTGTTTACCTTTGACTGAGCCAGCGAGCCAAGGAGCTACAGGATGCCGTAGATAGCTCGTTGCAGTAAGTAATCGAGTAGACTTTCCTCCATCTCATGGTTTTCTGATATTCATCTCCAGGGGGCTCTTCTGGTCCTCCTCGGATACCTTGTATAATGTCGACGAAATCTGCCGGCTTGCCAAAATCAATTACATGCGTAATGCGATCGAGCGGATAGAGAAGGGGGAGATCAGTGCTCAGGATATGGATCTCCTAAAGCAGGCGCTCGAATATGCGTACGGGTACTATTTTTTAAACGGCATCCGATTGACCAGATATGCAGGGCTACTGCCGCCAACGACCAGGTTTGGAGGGCAACGCAAACTGGTCTGAGTGAGGTTCCATTCAAGGTGTCTGGACTCGATCCTGCCATTCTTGAAGCGTGGAACCGAACTGAGCTGCGGGACACCAGTAAAACGACTTGCTTTATGCACCCAGACCGCCTGGTACTTCTGCGTTCGCTTCTACGCAAGAATCCTCTGATCTCAAGAGACGAGTTGATTGAAGAGGGTAACAACATCGAGTGGAATGAGCAAGGAAGAAACGTTTCGAAACCCAAGAGGTCACATAGGGCAAAGCATGTGAGCCAGACGAAGAAGATGGCGAAAGAGGTGCAAGGGACGATCGAAGTTTTGATGAAAGATATCGAGCGAATGAACATATCTGAAGACGAGGAGCTTGAAGAATATCAGGACGGAGGCAGGATTGGTCAGGTCACTTCCACCGAAGCGGCCGCAGTCCGCGTGACTGGATCTCCACATTTGTCCGGGGTAACAGTCGGGACTTCACTGTCAAAGAAACTGAATTACATTCTTTCCGAGGTATGTTCCGAGGCTCACATCATTGAGGGTCCACATTTCATGCACCTTCAGGTCCAGCAATTCTCGGCCAAGGAGAAGTTCCTCGTATTCTCGAGTTCTCCCATGACGCTCCTCCAAATTTACGAGGCCTTGTCGTTGTTCGAAATCAAGTGCCTACGGTATACCAACGAGGAGAATTACTTGTTAAGAGAACAATGCATCACGACATTCGAAACCTCGGATGATTACAGAGTTCTTTTGATGGAATTGAAGCTTGGTGCTCGAGGCCTGTAAGTTCGTGACGAACGTTGTAACTTCTGATAATTAATTTCTTCTCTAGCAACTTAATATCGGCCTCCCGGGTTATTTTCTGCGAACCTGTCTGGCATCCCGACGTTGAGTCACAGGCTATCAAGGTTTGAAACATTCCTGATACATTCCAACTGTGGACTTATTCGTTTTCCTAGCGTGTTCATCGTATAGGGCAGACAAGACCAGTCACAGGTTAGTGTTTTCATTTGAGAGTGTTCGTTACTCAGATTTTCTTCAGTAAAAACCCTAGTCATCCGCTCCACGGCTGAGGAAGCTATGATCTCCCGGAGGTCATACCTGAGAGGAAGCGACAAGATTCCTAGTAATATGATGGCTGAAAGTGGCATGCGACAGTACCTGCAGGTAATTCGCAACGCCTTCTCAATGCAATTGTTACCTGACAGGGAAACAGTACCCCAGTTTCTTGAGCGAGTCGACCTCGAGTGACTCGGACAGCCTGACGCTGTCGCTCGATGACAATCGAGTGACGTCAGTCAACGTGGAGTCCACATCGTTCGGGGAAGAGCAGGCTGGCAGTGCAAGCCGTATTGATGTCGAGTCGGATATTCCGGTGGCCGGCGGGTCTGCCAGTGAGGATCGGGCTGGGGATGTAACGGTACGCAAGAGAGCGAGATTCGAGTGAACACGTTGCTTTTTTTTCTATGTACAAGCTATGTATAACATCGACAATCCAACTAAGTAGAACCTTGATAAATGCGAGTTTGGGTCATGTGACTGACGCGTCGTCGTTCGCGACGCGGTTGTACTTACTGAACCACCTCCATGCTCGCAATCATCACTCACAACGGCACCAGTCTCATCGACCCGGTCTGTTTCAAGAACCCATTGAGCTCATTCCCTATTTCCAGCTCTTTGGAATGCTCCACAAACATCTGGTCTCCCGCCAACTCCCAGCTTTACATCGCGAATTTCTCGTCTATCAAAAGATATACGCCATCGGAATGTCTTCTTGAAGAACTTTACCAAGGATCTGATACCGTGACATGCTTAGCAATGAAAGACAGAGGCAGCATGCTCTTCTTTGCAGCCGCTAACAAAGTGTGGTCACTGGATTGTACCCGCTCACCTGGAGAGGTCCTATCCTCTTTGGAACCCCACAAGGAAACCATCAAACGCATATCCATATCCAACGACGGCACTCTTCTGGCGTCCGTATCGGCTTCTGCGGTCGTTGTACATAACCTGGCACTGTCGTCGCACGTTCGACTGAGGGGGCTGCCGGATAGAAAGCCCGTTACCTGTTGCGTTTTCCACCAACATTCTAGGACGAAGCTCTTGTTAGGTGTTGGACGGGATGTTGTCGTATACGACTCGATGAGGCCTTCTGGCTCACTCAAGACCGTTCGTATCCCTGGCGGAGGAGACGTCGTGGGTGTCGCGGCTAGTCCATTCAGCAAAACCCTCATCGCTGTTGTCACGTCCAATGGAGACGTAGCACTTGTTGACATAGACAAAGATAACGGGTATGTAAGCCTTCCCAAGACCAGTGTGTCCATATTGATATCTGGCTAGTATACTGAAAACTGTCAACGTGGAAACTCGTCTTACATGTTGCGCCTTCACTGCAGAGGGCGCTGCTATCTATCTGGGCACTGAAAGCGGCAGACTCTTGCTTCTCGATCTAAGGTCACTGGAGAAAGAGCCAAAGTCGTTCACTATCGGGGATGGCAATGCGCCCATCAAGGAGATCAATGTTCAAGTAAGCAAATCATATCATTCCCGAGAACGATAGCCAAATATACACGTTCACAGGCGAAGTCCAAGTCTCACCTTACTGAGACCGTTAGCGTGAGGGCCAAGTCAAGTTCGACTGCAGGTCTAAAATCGTCTCCACACCGTCCTGCATCCTCGGCACGAGCAGGATTTACTGTCGCTGGCCCTGGGGTCAAGTCACCAGAGCGTGTTACGGCTGCGTCAAAGATCCGATGGGGAGGTGGAGTCACACCAAGCAGGAAGCTTGCCTCTCCCGCGCGAACGCCACTATCCGAGACCAGAAACATGGCGCTTGGTGCACGGCCAGCGTCTTCGCGTTCTCGTATGCAACTTACCCTTTCTCACATTACTCAGCATCTAACATTGGTTCTTGGTAGCTCTGTCTCATCGTATAAAACCTCTGCGGTTACAGAGAGGCAAGGAGCAAGAAGAAACCCGTGTATGGTCACCTTCACCCACATCCCACGAGCCAACAGATGCTAGGCAACGCACCAAGCCTACCTCGTTGCATAGGATGGGACAAGACATTGAAACCTTAGGACTCGGACCTGCGCCGGAGTCCATTTCTGGACATTTAGCAACAATGCGAGTCCGATCAGGTTCCCATGTGAACGGCGGTCCCAGTGACGAGAGCGAACGACCGAAAAGGTCACGTCGTGTCGTCTCCGAGTCTGTCGAGAGCGCACCCATGAGACGAAAACCCAATTCCATTTCAACTCGCTCATCTCGAAGCAAAGGATCATCTTCGAAGCTTATAAATGAAATTTTTGCGAACACGCCACAAAAGCAAGAACGACGATCAGCTACCCCGGACAATAGTGACGATCGCGACTTGTCCTCTCCCGAATTACCACACGAACCTGTGACACCCATTTCATTGGGGAAGAATGAGGCGAAAGCCCCTTTCGCGAGTGCGACTGGCAGCGGTTTTGGCGTACTTGAGCCAAGAAGTCCCGAGGTTGCCAGAGGCGAGAGCTGGAAGGGGAAGGGGAAAGAAAAGGCTGTCGAAGGGAAGAAAACTAGGTTCGCGCAAGACCTAGACATCAAAGAGACATCTGTAATCAGCGACGAATCGGAAGATGAGAAGGCCGTAGGCGGATGGCAGGACGAAGAACGAGAAAAGGAGCTCTCCTTGCAGGTGTCACCCCGTCGCCCCACTGCTCCGCCAATGTGGCTCCAATCGCCGCATCGTAAGTCGGCCGCGAATCTAAATATGAATACGACTGCACAGGATTTCTTGCGGAATATCGTTCATGATGTCATGTACGACTTCCAGCGCGACACCAAGGCAGAGATGATGGGCTTACACTTGGACCTTGTCCGAATGGGTAGAGGTTGGAAGCAGGAACTCAGAGAGATAATGGCGGAGTGGGGTGAAGAAATCCGGGAGCTGAAGGTGGAAAACAGGCGATTGAGAGAGGAGAATGAGAGGCTGCGTAGAGGTTATTGATTTACTACTGCTGTTATAGTCACGTGACCGCGACATTTGCAATGTATCCATACGTTCGGGGGTAAGGAGACTAATAAGTACTTCGAACCATGAATCGAGCTTTGGACCCTTCGTCCACTGTCTTTGTCACCGCGCTCGTGTTCTCGGGTGGCGAAGTCTGGAATGAAGACGAGCCAGACGCGCACGCGAGTGCAGTTCTGCAGACTCTCGCCCAATCTATGCCAGGACCATCGAGCGCTGCCAGTGAGCCAAACGAGCCGGGTCGATCAGATGAAGAGCGGAACGTCAGCACATACGTACGCGTCTTCGAAGGTCGTATTCGTTCCCCTCTTTACCGCCTGGGCTCACATACTCTCAGACATGATTGGCACTGTTCTCAAGGAAGAGACGCACCTATTTGACGATGAAGAGTTCGCGCTCTTGACGCTTTTTGCTCATCTTTCATGTATGTCGCTCCATCCCGTATATTCATGAATCCTTTTCACGTTGCAAAGATAACGCGCGGTATCTCATGGTGAAGTTACTGCTGAGGAAGCAGGAAACCTGGCACCGCCTCGACGCACTAAAGTATGAAGGCGAACTTGGCTCCGTTTCAGCCATAGTTGAAGCGATCGACGAACTGTGCAAAGTGGGTCCCAAGCCATTGGATGTCATCGAGAAAGAAGAGCCGGAGGAACAAGGAACTATCCCCCTTATAGTAGTAGAGGGTGCCGCGAATCCCCAACGAGAACACGACATGCCAATGCCGATGGATGTAGAAGCTCCTGAGCTCCCAGAAAAGGACAAACCCTTGGCATTAGCCAGGGATGAACGGGAAATGGATCTAAAAAGTCTATTGGGATGCTTGAAAGTGGACGAACTCAAAGTTATCGCGAAGCAGCTGAAACTCAAGAAGGTAAACCAGAAGGTAAGTCCCCATTTTCAAAATTTCAAACGATATTCAGTTGAATGCATCCCTTGCAGAAAGACGACCTGATCAGAGACCTCCTTGGCGCATCATCCTCGCAATTAACATTGTCGGCTTGTGTCTGCAAGGACGGCGTTGCACAAACCAAGGGTCACAATTACCAGCAAACCAAACTGACATTTGGAAAATTGAAGTCTCAGAAAGATAGGTTGAAGGAGCTTGTCCTTCAACGCATAGGTGTGTGCATCGGATTTTGGGTGGCCGTAATTCATCCTGTCCTGAAGATAAATGCGTGCGAGTTGATGAGGAATTCTTCGGTGTGATACATCGAGTGAACCTCGTTTATTTCCGATTGTAAGTAGTCACCCTACAATCGGTGTGAGAGACTCATTCGTTCCCCCTAGAACCCAGTATAGTCCCGATATAAACGTTGCGGCGCTGTTAACTCGCTTCGGCAAACGAGCCTACGCTGGCTACGACTACAAACGCACCAGAAATATTTGGCCCTCTCGCCAAGCGCTCATCGACTATGAACGAGTGTTGATTATCGAATCACAAGTCGACTCGCTGCTTGCTGGGAATATGCCTCTCTTGGCTGGCAGAGTCGCTGGGAGTGAAACTCCTGCCCAAAAATTGTCACCAATTCCCGTCACTCCCGGAAACGTAAATGGTAGCAGAGAGGGGAAAGAGATTGGAGAAGAAAATATGGAACCCGATCTCAAGCCGGATGGTACTCGCGTACGGGGTGCACGCATAGTGAAGGACATTCTTGAGCGAGAGTATCCTCATTGGCAAGATCTCGTGAAGACCAAAGGCGAAGAAGGCGGCCGAGAAAACGGACTAGAACGCTTCCATCACGGTTTGTTTCAATTGGTGTTCGCTTCCTCGTCAAAGCTGGATATTACTTGCAGGACATGTTCTCACACGAATCGTCTTCAAAGCGTGTGCTGCACTTGGTACACTTGGAGAGTACGAACGGGAACTAGAGGTTCTTGCAGCCCTTCTAGAGCAAAAGAGGTGGCGAAGAGGGCGACGTGGGAGGTGGCATGAACGGCGAGCACTAATTCTCTCGAAGTACTGCCATTCCGAGGAACGAGCGTTGGATGCAGTTATAGAAGGCCTGAAAGATCCTGACACACATATTGGTGAGATTTGCAACATGGATACATTAATTGTGTGTGCTAAAAATTCACAGTCTTCCGTCCGAAGCTCCAAAGACGTCTGAAGAATTTAGAAAAGACACTCAAGATCCCTCAACAAGAACGACACGCGTGCGACGGCGTCCTCGAAGATGCCAGTGAAGTAGTTTTTGAAGCAGTCCGCCTCAAACATCGAGTAGCTAACCTCAAGCTTGATCACACGGGCAGATGCGTCGATGCCGATACACCACGGCAAGCGAATCAGAATATCAAACGCTACTATTCACCCGTGGTTAGCTCTGTGAAACCTGAGCCTAGCTCGAGTGTGGCAACCCCATCTCCCCGCAAGTCACCGGTAAGGCGATTAGATTACAGTCTTTGTACTGCAGGGATGTTCACGTTAATGCAGTCAGATACGCCGAAAGGAAAAACTCTTTGGTTAGGTCGAAATGAAGAGGAACTGACTGTCGAAGCTCTTGCCCTCCAACGATACGAGCAGGAAGGTTTCAAGGGGTTCGCATTTCCTTTCACGATCCGTGCGCACTGTCTAATCATTGTTCATGCAGCATTCACTGTGAAAGTCGAATCATTACCTTGTTGTTTGGCCTCCTTTTTTGGGACATCATTTTTGAAGCAGTTCCTGGCGCATTCGAAACGCCTTACCAGACTGCCCCTCTCGACATTGCGGAGGATTCGTTTTATCATGCTCGGAAAGATCTCATGGAAGAACGACTCCTTGCAATTGAAGCTGGAAGAGGAGCCGAGCTCATTCGAGAGGTCGACGCGAAGCACAGAGCCAGTGGGACTTGGTGTGTTGGTGTTCGATGGGACCTGCTTAATAGCGAGGACCTCGTCGACGTCGTCGAGGTGATTCTACTCTTGATTCCGGACGTCCACGTCAGCTCATTGATGGAACATCCAACAGTGCATCGGTGGGAAAGCTCTCTCTGTCATCTGTCGCGTTCTCTGCGAAGACTATACGTTTGGAACGTCCGGAGGCCCTGACCTCTTCCTGTGGAACGCTGAAGAGGGCAAGTGCAAGTTCGTGGAGGTCAAAGGCCCCGGTGACACTCTGCAAGAGAACCAACGGGTACGCGTATACGTCGTCCGATGTTTGCTCAGCTCTGACAAATGGCATGTCAAGGTGTGGATCAACATATTGCTGAAAGCCCCCGTGGCGGTAGAGAAATGTCGAGTCGTCGAGAGTGGGCAAGACACCGACAAGAAGCCGAGCACGCGCAGGAAGGCGAGGAAAACGCCTCGAAGAAAAGAGGAAGAGATGCAAGTCGACGGAGAAGATGCAGACGCCCTGCCGAGCGTGTTCGAGGATCCACAGGATACGACGGATGCGACGATGGAGGAACGGCCTCTGGACGCTCGCTCTCCGCCCAACTTCGCTGTCGTCGACTCTTCCAGTGTGCGCGCCCGGATACAAAGGGGGACGTCGTCCAGTCCATTGAAGCGCAAGGTCAGTTCCCCGGAAGCTACACCTTCCAAGAGGCCGAGAGGATCATAGATTTCTCTGTCTTGTTTATCGTCTCCTTTTTTTATGACATGAGGATGAGGTTCACTTGTTTCGTTGGCGATTTTCGCTATTTATTTTGGTTTTAGTTCCTCTCGACTAGGGATCCACTTAGTGGCGGTGCTCTCAACGAGCTACGCGTCCGTTCTCAGCTAGCGTATCTATTAATATTATCCTGTTGATTTTGTATTAGTCTCCATAATTATTACACGCCGCCATCACTGCCAACCCTGTTCTGAGTCTCGAGGTCAATGCGACGATCACACTTTCGGACATGGGCTGGAAAGAGTAGATCATATTCCAGCATTACGATGGGACTACATGGAAGAAAAGGTCTACTCGATTTTATACTTCCACAGGGCGACCGATAAAGCTAGTACGTGCGCTTGAAAGGAGGAACGGGCTTGCACTCGTTCTCGTCGAGGGTCTTGCTGATGACGTTGCGGTACTTGATCGTGACATCCGGCGAGCTGACATTTTGCCAGGTGAGAGTGTGCTTCATCCAGTTCTCGTCGTCACGCTGCAGGATGCAAAGGATTTAACGATATGGTAAAACGGGCGTAAGATGAATAACTGACCTCTGGGAAGTCTTCACGGGCGTGGGCACCGCGGGACTCCTTGCGAGCGGCAGCAGCCGTGATAGTCTGAACAGCGCACTGGAGAAGGTTGCGCAGCTCCAGGGTCTCGACAAGGTCACTGTATGCACGTCATTCTCTCAATCGTTTATCGCCCTGCGATAAGTCACGTACGAGTTCCAAATCATGCTCCTATCCTTGATACCGACGTCCTTGAAGGAATCGTAAATGATACGCAGCTTCTCAACACCCTCGTCCAGAGTCTGTTGAGTGCTGTTATGCAAATGTATGCAAGTGAGCTTCACGGGGCAAGGTAAGCTTGGAAGTCGCTAACCGGAAGACAGCAGCATCGGTTTGCATTGCCTTTTGCATGTCCAGTCTGATAGAGGCAGTCGGCTTAGGGCCATCCGCGTTCCGAATCTTGTCCAAGAACTCGACGCTGTCAATGCCAGCCTCGCTGGGAATCTGTTTGTGTGGCTTTCCGGGTGCAAGGTTATCTTTGATGTGGTTTGCGCATGCACGACCAAATACGACAATGTCGAGAAGAGAGTTTGCACCGAGACGGTTGGCACCATGGACAGACACGCAGGCAGCCTCGCCAGCAGCATATAGACCCGGGACGACCTTATCCTTGCCATTCTACAAAAGTATATCAGTTAGTGAACAAATACCATGCACTCAATCGGCGTACCTCGTCAACCGTGAGGACCTCACCAGTGTATTTCGTGGGAATTCCACCCACTGAATCATCAACTCATGCGAACGGTCATAATGAATCCAGACTTACTGTTATAATGGACCGTAGGCAAGACTGGTATCGGCTCTTTGGTGACGTCGACACCAGAGAAGATAGCAGCAGTCTCCGAGATACCAGGCAGCCGCTCATGAAGGACTTCAGGGGGCAGATGGCTGAGCTGCAGATAGAGGTGGTCCTTCTCAGGACCGACACCACGTCCCTCACGAATCTCGATAGTCATCGACCGCGAGACGACATCACGAGAAGCGAGATCCTTTGCAGTAGGGGCGTAACGTTCCATGAAACGCTCACCCTCAGAGTTCAGCAAGTATCCGCCCTCACCACGAGAGCCTATATCGAAGCGGGTGATATCACTCATACATTCCGTGTCAAAGTATGCAGCTTACCTTCGGTGATAAGACATCCAGCGCCGTAGATACCAGTTGGGTGGAACTGAACGAATTCCGAGTCTTGCAAAGGAAGACCGGCACGGGAAACCATGGCGTTACCATCACCAGAACAAGTGTGTGCACTCGTGCAGCTAAAGTAAGTTCGTCCATAACCACCAGTCGCCAAGACGGTTTTGTGGGCCCTGAAGCGGTGGAGGGTGCCATCTTCCATGTTGAGTGCAATGACACCCACACACTCGCCGTCCTGCATGATCAAATCGAGAGCAAAGTACTCGATGAAGAAGTTGGTGTTATGACGGAGAGACTGGCCATAGAGGGTGTGGAGCAATGCGTGACCAGTACGGTCAGCGGCAGCTGCGCAACGGTATGCCTGGCCACCTTTTCCATACTTCAAAGACTGACCACCGAAAGCACGCTGGTATATTTTCCCATCCTTTGTTCGTGAGAAAGGCACGCCGTAGTGCTCGAGCTGGGCAAGTGGTTAGTCCGCGTCACCAGAATGATGCGTCTAAGCGTACCTCGATCACGGATCTCGGTGCTTCACGACACATGTAGTGAATGGCATCTTGGTCGCCGAGCCAGTCTGAACCTTTAACCTGAACCAAGCAACGTGAGCTGAGGACGCACGCGACTCGAGGTCACCGCACCGTATCGTACATATGCCATCTCCAGTCGTCTTCGGTCATGTTCTAGAAGACGAGACATGATCAGGCGTATAAACGAGAAGAAGACATCATGAATACACACGCCCAGCGCCGCATTGATGCCTCCCTGCGGAATTTAGTCAGAAACGCCGAGATGCAAAGAGATGCACGACCCGCCGACTGACCTGTGCGGCGACGGTGTGACTGCGAGTGGGGAATAGTTTGGTGATACACGCAGTGTTGAGGCCCGCCTCTGCGAGACCAAAAGCGGCTCTGAGACCGGCACCGCCAGCACCACTTTCAAGGGCGAGGTTAGGCTCGGAAGACGCGTCGGATTGACGAACTTACACGACTATTGCATCGTACTCGTGCTCGATGAGTGGATACTTTCCGGACGACCAGGACTGGGACAGGTGCGGTGAAGTGAAGTTTAGGGAAGTTGTGCGGGGATAATAATACCTTGACTTCCTGGGCTCTTACAGGGTTAGTCGCTACGACCTGTCGTGCTGGAAGAGTCGAAGAGAAGGAGCGCCGAGGTTGTATGGCCCTGGATGGGAGTAGTTTCACCAGGGACTTTGTGAGCATGGTGGTGAGGGGGAAGATGAAAGAGGGAAAGGCGAATTCCGGTGGATCACGAGCGTCCGTCGGATAATTCGGCGCGTGTTTTTTTTCTCGTGGCCAATAGTAGTATTTCCTCCCACTACTAGTACTAGCATCATCTAAGTACTCTACCCAAGTATTACACCCAGCGGGTCTTGCGGCACCTGCTTCCGCACATCTCCAGACCCCTCACTAGTACTGATTCGGTTCGAAGTTGTGGACCATTGTCCCGGCATCGCACCCCCGCCGTCCGAGACCCTCTGAAATGGATTATTCGCAGATACCCGCGCCGGGGCCCGCGGCAACGCAGCGCGCGAAACGGCCGACGTAGTACCTGAGGAACGATTGTGATCTGACGTAGACGATGGGGCCTTGGATGAAATGAATCCACGCAGCGTCTCATTGACACTCGAGGGAATATTAGGCGTGCTTGTCGTAGATCGCCGATTGTCCCGAGGTCCTAACTTCCTTGCTGCAACCGTTGGTGAAGTCTCCCGGGCCTCCCACCGTCTTTTGAACTCTTCTTCTCCCCAGAGCCGCCGTTCGTCTACCCCGTTGATATGGCCACTCAGGATGTCCCGCACATACGACAGTGATTCCAGCGATTGCTTCCTTTTTGCATTCAAGGCTTCTTGTCCATCACGATCGTCTGTCTCCCGATTTAGGGTTTCCAAGATCCCTGTGATAGCCTCCCCAAGATGCTTATTTTGCTGCCGAAGTTCTGCTAATTCACGTGCTGACTCAAATTCGCCACGGTGATCCCAAAGGTATCTCTCCGGGGGCGCTCGCTCGTCATGAAGCGGGTAAGAGGAAATCGAGGAGGACGGAGAACGAACAAGAGTAGAAGCCAAATCAGGAAGATTCCGCTGCGTGCAATGTTAGCGCGTATGCCTCTCTTTGTTATGCATTCTCACTTTTAGCTCTGACACGGCATTCATGACAGTCTTATTGATGCCTAGACTCTCGCCGCGATCCAAAAGCCCCCGGGTAATGAGTTCTGGAAAGCCAAGCTGAAACGAAAGTTGCTGACGCAGACCCTCCGATGGAGGGCTTCCAGATATGTGTTCAGAGGAAGTCGCTTGGTGCGCCCTCTCGATCGGACGAGCCTTCCGTCTGACAATCACAGGAGGATCCGGAACTTCGAGTGGAATATTCAATAGATTGTGATTCTCGATCGCCAGCGATGCACCCGCAGCGGGTGTGCGGAGTACCTCCAAGGCTGTCGCTTGACGGACAAGGAGTTGTATGTGGTGCGATGTTCCTTGTTCATGGACTGGACATGGCGGATAACGCAGGAGGTGCATCAGCTGTGTGCTGTAATCTGCTGATATGACTAGATAAAATTGTCAGTAATCGACGATCGTCTCGTAACTGTCAACTTACATACGTTTCGTTCGTATGCGTACAAGCATCGCTACACACACCCACTGTGCAGCATCCGGAATCGGATACGGGCTGGAAAACAACCCATCCCATAGCATCATCGCTTCTCCCATTGAAAATTCTCGCGTAAACAGTAGGCGGAGCCATCGCCTTCATTGCACCGTACGTCAGCTGATAGCATGCAAAACAGACCATTGACGTACAAGCCATATATCTGGGGCTCAACGCCCGCAGACTGCATCGCATCATACAACACAGGATCAACCGACTTCAAAAGCGTACCCTGTATATTGTTGCACGTCTGGATGATCGGAGAGACATACGGCTTCAAATCGACTGGTCCGCGAGACACCGAGGATGGTGAGGTTGGCTCGCGCCATTCGTACCAGTGCGAGATGTTGCGCATCAACGAGCAAAACAGTGCCCAGGAATCTGCGGCAACCCACGATCGAGAGCACAGCTCTGTGAATAGAGGTTCCGGTACTGATGAGTCCGATTCCGCTACAGAGTCAAGATCTATAGGTCAAAGACATCATATATGCTTCAGCTTGGAATAGGGACGGATGAGCAGACTGGAAAGGGAGGGACTACCTAAGGCAGTGCAACATCTAGTGACTTACCGATAGCATAGAACAACGGAGCGAGTAACTCGTGCATTCCTTGTCGATATCCGATGTCCGGGTGCGTCAGACAGTAGAGAAATAAAACGTTGGTCAATTGGTGTTGAACGTCTTCATGTCGGAAATATTCCATATCCGGGAATCTACACGCATGCGGAGGTAAACGTCGCCGCCATGACGGCACTGAAGGTTGCAGATTCACTCACGTTCTTTCAACGTCTTGCTGGATCGTTTTACGGAGGTCTACTGCGGCAAACCACGCTCTCCATGGATTCTGTCGGCCATGAACAACGCCTGACAAAAAAAAAAAGAAACGCGCCACGCACCTCGTCGTGCAAACTCAATGGATTGTTCATCTCCAAGTCTATCGAAACCTGGGTCTTCCGCCTCGGTATCGTGAGACCAGGCACGACAAAGCTCTCATCGTAACTCCCATCGGGTGCCCTCATCTTTTCCAGCAGCTCCTCCGAAAACTGCTTACGGGATCTCCGTAGTGGCTCGATTGGTATGCTGGGCACCTCGTCAGGCGGCAGCTCGAGCGGCTCGTCCATCAGGAGAAACAACTGTCCGACACGATATGAGCATTTCCGACCAATGAGATATGTAGATAACGGTGTCTCGCCTTCCACGCTAGACTCCGCCCTGGAATTCCGATGGCCGCATCTAAGGGACCAAACAACTGTCCTTGACCAACAACGTCCCGGAGCTTGGAGAGTGTGAAACCGCTGCGAAAGAGTTGCTGAAAGACGTGGCTGCATTGACGTGAACACTGAGCCGATTGCGAGAATGCGATGGAATGAGTGACGCACTATGTTAACCGCAACGTAGGCCGGGCTGCTTGCTCGTCCATCGTACGTGTATTCTGACGACGGATGATGTATGCTAGTAAGTGAGATGCAATCCAGCCATGCAAGCAAATGGAGTTTATTGAAAGGATCGATGCTTGCGGACCGGTAACAATATATTCGGACAATTCGACGCCCGATCGCGGCGTGCATTTCATGACATCAACTCTGTAACTTCCCGCCGTATCTCAATTGTACTTGCATGTGCTCAGAGATAGAAGATGCAAATTCATTCTAAGATGCGCTGTATAACGTACAACTGTTGTAGAAATTATGGATGGAATACAACATACTGAACATGATGCAATGAAATCGGGAAGACGTATGCAAGCAGAAGCAGTCCCTTTAGTCCACCTCCTCGACGCTCGGACCATCCTCGGAAGCACCAGGGAAACCACCCGGCGCACCACCACCCGGGAAACCACCTGGTGCGCCGCCAGGGAACCCACCAGCACCACCAGCAGCTCCGTAGAGTTTCTGCATGATTGGGTTGGCAATACCTTCGAGCTCCTTTTGCTTCTCCTCGTACTCCTCCTTCGAAGCTTCTTGCGAGCTGTCGAGCCACTGGATAGCCTCGTTAACAGAAGACTCGAGTTTCGCCTTGTCAGCGGGGTCAAACTTGTCTGCAAGCTGGCTATCGTTGAGCGAGTTGCGAAGGTTGTACGAATATGATTCGAGACCATTCTTGGCCTGGATACGAGCAGCCGCGGCTTCATCCTCAGCTAAAGCAGAATCGTCAGCACTGATATCCAGCTCCAGGAGACCCAATCAAATACATACCCTTGTACTGCTCGGCCTCACTGACCATGCGCTCGATCTCCTCCTTCGACAGACGACCCTTGTCGTTCGTGATCGTGATGCGGTTCGACTTGCCCGTGGTCTTATCGTGGGCAGAGACGTTTAGGATACCATTGGCATCAATGTCGAAGGTGACCTCGATTTGGGGAACACCACGAGGAGCAGGAGGAATGCCAGAGAGCTCGAACTTGCCAAGCAAGTTGTTGTCTTTTGTGCGTGCACGCTCACCCTCGTAGACCTGGATCAACACACCAGGCTGATTATCCGAGTAGGTCGAGAAGGTCTCCGACTTTTTGGTAGGAACAGTAGTGTTGCGTTTAATGAGAGCAGTCATGACACCACCGGCGGTCTCGATACCAAGAGACAAGGGAGCGACATCGAGAAGGAGGAGGTCTTGTGTTTTTTCGGAAGTGTCGCCAGACAGGATGGCGGCCTGAACAGCTGCACCGTAGGCAACGGCTTCGTCAGGGTTGATGCTCTTGTTGGGCTCCTTCCCGTTGAAGAAATCGGAGACGAGCTTCACAATACGGGGGATACGAGTGGAGCCGCCGACCAAGACGATCTCGTGAACATTGCCCTTGTCAATCTTGGAGTCACGAAGAACCTTCTCGACGGGGTCCAAGGTGCTACGGAACAAGTCCTGGCACAACTCCTCGAAACGAGCACGTGTAAGCGAGGTGTAGAAGTCGATTCCCTCAAAGAGAGAGTCGATTTCGATGGAGGCATTGGTGGCAGAGGAGAGAGTGCGCTTAGCACGTTCGCATGCCGTACGGAGACGACGGAGAGCACGAGGGTTAGATGATAGGTCTACACGACAGTCAGCATTAGCCAAACCAAGACAAACGGCGACTTACCCTTCTTGTTTTTGCGCTTGAACTCCTGAACGAAGTGATTGACGAGGCGGTTG
>JBBPPY010000482.1:0-21575 GCA_038092195.1 Leccinum barrowsii
CTTTTGATTTTTCCAAAAATCAAAAGACCATAACCGAACCAATTGAACCTTAGGAAAGACCGGACCAATCAGGACCGGTCCTCATCGGTTCGGTTCGGTTAAAAACCGGTTTTTCATCGGTCTTAAAACCGGACCTTTAATCACTACTGGTCGGCGATGGTTTTTCTCATAGGGTAGAAGCCCTTTAAAGAAGTTATACAACTTCTTTGTGCACAGCCAAGGGGTCCAAGAGAACCAAGAGGAATAAAAGGGAAGTAGATCTCTAGTAGAAACTTACTAGGAATGTATGAATAGATGCTATGAAGTAACTTGAGAGTTATTGAGAGTTGCTGATGAGTGTATAAAAAAGAACTTGTGTGTAAGATGAGTTAATTAGAAGGGATGTCAGAGTCCCTCTTATATACTACATGACTGTTTGTACATGTTATGGTATATAGAATGGGTTCAACCGGTGAAAGTCTGTGACGGCGGTCTTGGCGTTACTGACATTGTCCGCAGTTTGCCATGTCGCGTCGGTGAGGTCAAATCCCTTCCACTTCACCAGGTACTCCAATTTTCTCCTTTTGACTCGCGATTCCAAGATCGACTCCACTTCCCATTCCGAAACACCTTCTTCATTGACAAGGACCGGGTCTGGTCTAACCACCGGCTGTCCGGGAAGGGTGTCCAGGAATTTCTTCATGCGGGATACATTGACCGTCGGTGAGCATTTAACTCTTTTGGGCAATTTTAGCTTCACCGTGTTGCCTTGAGATTCCAGAATCTTGTATGGTCCGATCCATTTTTGCATGAGTTTCTTTGAATTGTAGGGAAGATCGAGATGGTCGGTACTAAGCCAGACCTGATCTCCGATTGCATAGTCCAGAGCTTTGCTCCGTTTGGAGTCCGCCGCCGCCTTCATCCACTTGGCATTTTCTACCAATGCTTGTTCAACAAGCTTATGAGCTTTCCCAGCTTCTTGTACAAAAGTCACTGCCTCCGAGTCCGACTTTGAGATTTTGAATCCCATGCACGGCATGTAGTTCTGTGTGATACTGAACGGAATGCTGCCGGTTGCCCGTGTGACCGAGTTGTTGTGCTGGAACTCCATGATTTTCAGGAAATCGACCCAGCGATCCTGTTCCTTTGCACAGTATGCCTGGAGGTAACCAGCTAAGTCTCGATTGACTCGCTCGGTCTGTCTGTCGGTCTGCGGGTGGTAGGTGGTGGAAAGTTTCTGTTCGATGCCTAGCATCTTACAGAGCTCTTTGGTGAACGCTGAGGTGAATTGAGGTCCCCGGTCTGAAACCACTGATTTTGGTAGTCTGTGCCGACACCATACATTGTCCCTAAATAATGTAGCTAACTCAAGAGAAGAAATAGATTTAGAACAAGGAATGAAAATTACTTCTTTCGAGAAGCGGTCTACTATTACACAGACATTGTCAAATCTGATCACCAGAGGGAAACCTGAAATAAAATCTACCAAAATGTCTTCCCAAGGACTGGTTGGTACCAGTAATGGCATAAGCTTTCCGGCCGGCAGCTTTGACGATCACTTTGTGAGGGCGCATACCTGACACCGGTCTACGTAATCATAAATATCTTTTCGCATGGCCGGCCAAGCAAATTGCCGGGCTACCAGCGAGTAAGTCCATTGTTGACCGCTGTGTCCGGCGATCGGTGAATCATGGCAGATTGTAATAAGAGAAGTACATAAAGAAGGAGGGACAAAGACTTTGTTTTGTGAGTTTAGTAAAAGATTGTTATCTAGCCAGTACTAGTATTCCGGTAGTCCGTTGAGGCTAGTATTTTTTGTTTCTTTTTGTATTTTATCAAGAAAAGAAGAAGAAAGATGAACATCATTAATGAATACATGAGGTGGGAGTACTGTAATATTTTCGTTTAAATTAGATACCGCATCTCCGTGATCCGGTCTACAAGATAAGGCATCGACCCGAGAATTGGTAGTTCCTGGTTTATATACCATAACATAATTAAACTCCTGGAGTACTGCGTGCCAACGTGCCTGTCTAGCGGACAACATCTGCGGATTTTTCCAATACTCCAAGTTTTTGTGATCAGTCCAAATCTCAAACTTCAGTCTACCGACCAAATAGTGCCGCCACTCCTTGAGAGCGCGGATTACTGCTAAAAGTCTTTATCATAAATAGGGTAGTTCCGCTCTGCGGCATTGAATGAATGTGAGATAAAGGCGCTGGGCCGCCATAGTCTATCTTCGCACAAGACCGAGAGCACAGTTCCGGTAGCGATGTCCGATGCGTCGGTCTCTATCCGGATCTCCTTGTCCTGATTGGGGTAAGCCAATAGGGGAGCTTCTTTGGACTTTCGCATTAAGGCTTGGAACACCCGCTCCTGATCTTCGGCCCATACCCAGGACTGTTCCTTCCGGGTTAATAAGGTTCAGGGTTTACTGATGTTGGCGAATCCATCGATGAATCGCTGGTAATAGTTACATAGTCCAAGGAAGGACTGAACCTGCTTGACGGTCTTTGGTACATGCACAGGGTAGGGTTTGATACTATTTCCGGCAGAACGGCGGTGTCAGGCTCTTGAATGAGGTCTAAGCCCATTCAAAGTGAACCCGATTGAGGGTCGTACTAACCCAACACAGCATCTTTAGTCCGAGTTGCTATCTCGGGATTGATCATGCAATCAACGGCTCTTAACTGAGCAAGCAATTCTCTTAACTCTGGGATCCGAGTATATGTGCAACAAGACGTGGCAGTGAACAGCGATGATGAAGCCCCGAAGTGTATGGCAGCTTTGACCTAATGAAGTAACCGAAGTCCGGCCAGACTGTCGGACTAGCACTTGGAGGCTGACGACCACACTTGGAAAGTGAAAAGGATTGAGATGAATGCTAAGGACTTTGGCAATAAGCTCAAGAGGCAGTTATGACCGACTCGAGTATTTATACAACCGGACTATTCTACATACATGCGGACTAGTACATGAGGTATTACATATATACATTCTAAATGACCTCAGGTCTACATAATGACGTAAGGGAGTGAGTTATAATGAAATGATAGTGGGGACGTCATGGTAATGTAGTGACATCGAGGATGAGGGCTGAGGGTAGGTCACCTGACCTTAGTCCGAGTGTCAGTATGTCCGGACTCTAGTCCTGACTGTCGGTGATGCCAGACTGTAGTCAGGTGACTGTACTTCCAGACTATGATCGGTCGGTCGGTGACGGTGATTTACAACACTATTGTTCCAGAAGAAGAAGCCACTCTACCTGGACCACCTGGAAATGTCCTATGAAGAGTTATCCTGATCAGATCATACACTTCCAACAACCCCACAAATTTCCACCACAAATTTCACCACAATTTCCGGCTGGACCTTTACCAAGTCCTCCGAGACCATCACCATATCCTACACCTACTCCTCGATGGAATCCCATGTCTGGTGATTGGGATTTATGTTCACCAGAGGAAGAAGAGGAAATTTCCTTAGAATTCCCGACACCTTCTCTGCTCACTCTGGAGCCGGATACAGAAGAGACATCAGAGACTTTACATCCTTATTCTCCTCTTTGAAAAGGAAAAACACGTTCTGATAAGGAAGCACGTTTCCAGACGTCACCTGATCGAGTCCATCAACACAAGCGACGACTCCTTGATCGATTCACTGAAAGTGGAGTAGAGTTACCTGACCTTCCTCGAGAGACACAAGATGCACTTGAAGATTTGGACCATACACAGGTTGATGACTACATCAATTGATATCCGCTAGGTCCAATGCCAGGTACACCTCATCCTTGGTTAGCACCATGAAGATCTCCATTGGAGACTATTCCTGAGTTCAGAGCTCGTCCTCATCGACACCATCCTTCTCAGGTTCTTCAAGAAGAACCACGAACTCAAACCAGAGTATCTACACGTGTTCCCATGCGTCAAGTCCAACAAGATAACACATATGGAGATAAAACACCGCTTGAGATAGAGCAAGGTCTTTTACATAAGACTTCTATGGATTCAATTGAGGAGGAACCTCTTACTCTGAGCTTGGATGTAACTCCTTTTCTGGAAGATCAGAGTCCTACGAATCAACAGGATATGGACATGGACGACCTTGATGTTGATCCACCACCACAACCCTTTAGTTCCAAATGGGTTCGCCACTATATGTTCACTGCAGCCGCTGCTGTTGGCTCTACTCCGGTTCATTACCGAGATGTCATGAAGTTGACACCCAGCGAACAAAAAGATTGGCAGAAAGCAATGGTAGAAGAAATCAAAACCCTTCACGACCAAAAAGTATGGGAACTTGTGGATCTACCTTCAGGTAGAAAACCTATTACAGGGAGATGGGTCTTTGCAACAAAGAGCGATGGTTGCAAAAAGGCTCCGAGTCAGTTTGTTGTGAAAGGCTTTACTCAAATCTATGGGATAGACTTTGAAGAAACATTTTCCCCCGTCGCACACTTTGAAACTGTCCGACTACTTCTAGCACTCGCAGCACCAGAGGACTGGGACATCAAAGCTCTAGATGTCAAGACAGCTTTCCTCTTTGGGGAGCTTGATGACAATGAGGAGCTCTATATGGTTCAACCCGAAGGTTTCATCAAACAAGGAAAAGAGAACAAAGTTTGTCGCCTTCGAAAGGCCATCTATGGTCTAAAGCAAGCCACCATCAAATGGAACAAGGCTTTGCACAAATCCCTCGAGAAGATGGGATTTAAACGCACGATCTCAGATTCAGGCATTTATGTCAAATACATTGGCAAAGATAAGATTGTTTTTGTTGTTTATGTTGACAATGCACTCTTTATGGGTAGTAACTCAAAGCTACTCCTCGAGCATATCAATGTCTTCACATGTCAATGGGAATCTCACGTTCTAGGCGATGCCACAGAATATCTTGGCATGCACATTACCAGAGATCGGAAGAAACGAACTCTGAGATTAGACCAAATTTCCTACGCTGAGAAAGTTGTTAAAAGATTCCAGCTAGAAAATGCGAAACACACACAAACACCGCTATCTGTTGCAAACCTCTTCATTTCCTACTCTTCGAAGTCACGTGACCTGCTTAGTCAGCATCACATGACCACTTATATACTTTATCTTTTGTTTCTCACTTGTCCAAGTCACGTGACCTGCACAGCCATAGGTCACATGACTTATCCTGGTAGCACCTGTTGGACACTTACCGTATTAGTTAGCATATTGCCTTCACTAGTACCTTCCAGATACATTCCGAGTCCTAATGAGCAAGAAGCAGATTCCAAACGACGATCCCAATATCAGTCAGTGATCGGATCTCTTCTTTACATCATGCTGGGCACACGACCAGACCTTGCTTACTCTGTAATCAAGATGTCACAGTTCTCTGCAAATCCATCCGAGGATCACCTCAATCGAGCGCTTTATATCATTCGATACCTTGCTTATACCCAGAACGTGTCAATCACGTTCAATGGACTTGCTAAGAATGCTAGCTTCACAGCTTACTATGACACTGACTGGGCCGGTGACCAAGAAACAAGATGCTCTACCTCTGGCTACTGTATCTTTCTTGCAGACGCTATCGTTTCCTGGAGTTCACGACGTCAGAAAGTAGTTGCTCTTTCCTCCACAGAAGCAGAGTACATTGCCATGACCGAAGTTGCCAAGCAAATTGAGTGGCTTCGAAATCTCTTTACTGAGATTGGTCATGAGATCAAACACCCGATACCACTTAACTGTGATAATCAGGGAGCTATGTTTCTTGCTTCAAACCCTGCTCAAGAAGGATGATTGAAGCATATCGCTATTTGATTTCACTATATCCGAGATGTGGTCCAAGAGTTTAAAACTTTTGAGCTTTTCTATGTTCCTACGAATGATCAAAAGGCTGACATCTTTACCAAGAATGTTTCTTTTGACAAGTTTCGAACAGGCTCTTTACGCCTTGGTCTTACTGGATATCCATCCAAGCTATAACGTCTCCCATCAGCTCAACAAGGAGGAGTGTTGAATCGGTAGTATTCATTTACTTTATTACTTCCGATTCTAGACCGGTCCATTCTAGACCGAGTCTCTTTCTTATCTTTCATTTTCTCTGATAGATAAGAGCAGTTATTGCTATTGGCTTGACTCAGCTGTTACTGAGTCTATAACGCTATTGGCTACCTATATCTTTGCTTATGGATCATGTTCGAGTTACTTATGCCATTGGTTAGAACTTCTTACATGATACTCTAGAATGTTTTCTTTGAACATTCCTTTTCACAATATGTACAAATACATCTTGTAGTATATAAGGGCCTAAGCCTGACCCTTGAATATCAGGTCACTTTCACACTCTTACAGTGATTGAAACCTCTTGTCTTAGCTCACACTTCGACTCAATATTCCTAGTAAGTTTCTCTACTAGAGCATCCTCATTCCCTCTTCGAGAACCCCTCGGTCTGCGCAAAGAAGGTTCCCTACCAGGACTTCTTTAATAGTTGAGCCAAGCGAAGAGTAGTCCGGCCCGTGATTGAATGAATTGACTTGGAGGTTGTGGTTGAGCTAAGCATGTCTTGTCGGCAAGACAGAGCACCAGCATTAGAGCCTAAGATGCAATCTCGAAAGAATGATGATCTGCATACTTATTGATGTAGAAGGATTGGAATGTGTCATATGAATTATGTGGCTTTATGTCAAGCGGAATGGGATGAGGGCCATAGACAGGTATTAGATGTGCTGCACGGTAAATTGAGTCGATGTGAATGATTGCATAGTTGGGTATATGATTGGGGAGGGTGCCCGGGCGAATGATCCACATTCCAGTGAGCTCGTCAAGCCACTCATCATCTTTATCAAACCAGCATATGGCTGCACAAGGATAAGTGATGCCCTTATAGACGAAGGAGAAAAAACAAAAAACACAGGCAATCTCATACCCGCATCCCATCTGCATCCGGATCTGTACCAAGAAATATGCAGTCATAGTGTGGGCCCTCACCCCTCCACATTGGACTAGATCAGATGAATTCCTTGTGCATCCCACCAGTCCCACATAAATGATTTCACTAGGCGCGTAAAACTGGGATGATGCAGAATTGAACACAGATACTGGCCCATCATAGCAAGGAAGCTCGAAATGGGGAACATCCAGAATATTGCGCAGATCATTGGAAGTCAGGAATGGCGAGCTCTATAGCTAATGCGCGCACAGTCCTAGCTCATTTAGATTCTATACAGTCATCATGTAGTAAGTTAAAACGACACCATAGATGATAGGCATGCTAGAATGTACGTTGATTTCGTGATAGTTCAATATCTGCTGCAAGCATGACCACACTGTGGTCTGCTTCCCCATCCTCGTTGTCAGCTGTAACACTCACAGAGGGGCAGTCTGGAATGCCTTGTGCAGTGCCATCTGCAAGTGTGGGGCTGGTATTGTCTGCATCGGGTATAGTAGGTGGAGCCATTTGAGCTTCGGTAGTTGGAAATCAGTTGTTATGTAGTTTAGATTTAGTAAATGGTGTACCTATTAAGTTGAGGGCACTTAGACATGTTCCGCTGAGCATGCCACAACTGGCAAAGTTGGTCCGTGCAGCGGAGAGCTTGTCAAGTCGCTGATTAGTAACCAGTATCTGACCAAGAGCCTTGTGCTTGTTCGACCGGCAGTATGGTTTCTTCACTGCGGTGATATATTTATTCTTTGTGATGGACGAGCAGAGCCCGTATGGTGTGCCGAAGAGCCAGATTAGTTCAGGGTAATGCCTTACAGAGTGTTGGCAGGGAAGTGAGAAGGTCGACCCAACATCAGTTCTCTTGAAGACTTCCCGGTAACGACAGTGGAACCGTTCAGTTGCATCACTAATGCTGCTTAGTGCAGAGTCAGTAATGATGTTCCGACGAACAAGTCACAGTAGCAGAACTCTATAAATGCATGGAAAGTGTGTATGATATCGTCTGGAATGTGACCTTCTATTGCCGCAATATAAACCTTCATTAGGGCCTTGGAATCATCGCCGGTCCATTGCTTGAATCCTCGGCCCTGCACAAAGTGACAGAGGCCAGTGAATGGCGCTATAGCAGCAATACTATTGTAGTATTATATTGTTCAGCCTGAGTGATAAATGGTAGAAAGTAGAGTAACAACATGTACCGTCTATCAATCTCATCCATGGTGTGCTCCGCTTGACGTGTTGTTCACGAAGTTAGACGAATGTATTTCTCTACCCAGTCTACTAAATGATCTTTAAATGTTCCTTTGATGGGTGATGAGTTCGTGTATGTCAGTGCGAGGGAAGTCATTTGTGAATGGCTAGAAAGAAATGGAAATACATTAGTAGTTTCAATGAAATAGAGATCAGAGATATGTACAACAAGGTTGCTGACAATACCAAAATCATGCCATATTTGATCTAACGTAGCATTCTCAAACAATGTTTCAGTCAACTGTTGACAACAGTGCATACTATCTGGATCTGAATCAAGTGTACCACGCGCTGCAGTACAGCTACAAAGAGCATCATTGATGCTAGTCTGAGTATCTGTGGTGCTCCTCAAGTAGTAGAACAGACTTACCGTGCACACCAGCAACAAACAATGCAGGCCAGAAGTATCTGCTCCTTATAATCAGCTATATATGGGCAAATTGTCTTCCGGAAATGTCCGTCGCCATAGCGAACAATCTTGGGTGCTGTCATGGCCAGCCTCAGGCTTTGAAGGATCGCAGAGAGCAAATTATGAAAAAACTGGTGGCAGAACATTCAAAATTCCTCGTTTGAGGAATGTTCTTTGGTTGCTGGATAGATAATGTCAGTAAGATGTTCATCATGTACAGGTGAGTTTGACAATGGTACGACTCACTTTTTGGAATTGCGAGAAATCCGATAATGACAACCACATCTTGATGGCCCCAGCGGATGGTATTGTGAACGTTGCCAATTGACATATAGAGTGGGTAATACTCGTTGTTGCTGGTTGCGACAGACACAGTGGTCTTGTCGATTCCTAAGATCACCGGAATGAAAGTTGATCCATGCATTGTTGGATCCGTAGCTATTTTAGCCTAGATAATAGTTTGTAAGGTGTCAAGTTATGCCTAGTATAAGATGAGCTTACCGCATGGAGTCTCCGGACATGAAGTCTTGATATTGCCATTCATTGTTGTCAACATGGCATTCCCAGTAGGGCACATAGTCAAAACTTTCTTTGAAGTCGGGGTTTCCAACCATATCATGAATACAAGCAAGGGGATCACAATACCAAATGTCGAATGATTGGTCCATCCATGGCAGACGATCCAATGGTGGCTGGTTGCCTGAATAGTTGATCGAAAGGTTTGACCACTTCGTGCCAGCCAGCAGAGTATAGAGATCCTTTGCACTCCTGAAGGGTGGTGTCTTGCATTCAGCATTATTCGGATCCAACTCAAGCAAAGTCACCACCCATATGTCCATGAGTGCATTAATATAAAAGATCAGCTGTTTTGAATTAGGTGTGATTGTTGTAGGGGGTCCAGTCACTGTCTGATGCTGTATGAAGTGGCTCAGGTTGTGTGTGGAAGGAACATTCCTTGTGAATCACGAGGTTTTCCTGTAGATAGTAAATTTTGTTGGTATCTATTCTAACGAGAAACAATGCAATGTTACCGTTCAAATGAGGGTGAAATTGTCGATTCAAGGACCCTGGGCCATCTGGGCCATCCCTCCTCATTCCCTCATCCTGTTGCTGACCCATATTATCCTTGTTTCCTTCTCTGAATGGTCCGAGAGAGGGTGGACGAGTCTGTATCAGAGGGTCTGTGGGTTGAGAGCCTGAGGCCGGTGGTGAATTTCTGTACTATTGAGTAGTTGCGGGTGGATGGGCTGCCAGACAGTGCTTTGTCCGACCACCAGGAGTCTTGAACCAACGGTTGCATCCTGGGTGCTCACATGGAAGTTGCAAGGAGTTTGCAGCATGGAGTCTTGAGCTCTGAGGTGACATTTTCATGCTACTATGCCTACAAATGGCGGATGACCTAAAATTTCCAAGGTTCAATGAACAAGTATTTATTTACACTCTCAGGGCACCTACAAAAGGTTCAATAAATTACCACATTTGCAGCCTTGCTCTTCCCATTCCGACCTCCTCACTCAGCCGTAACTTTTCGTCAAACTCTAGTAGTGATGAGTACTCCCAGTTGACGCACCCATGCAAAGAATGCAACCACTCACCCGGAGGCTATTGTCCTTGCAGCACAGGGCGAACAATGGACAAAGGTGCAGAAGCAGGCTGATGATGAGCAGCAAGCAGCAGTGCAAGATGCTCTCACAAAAGCAGAAGAAGAACATATTATTACTATTGCCAAGATGGTCATGGAATTGTGAGCAAAAGAACAAAATGCCGCCGCCGGCTTACCTGTGAGTCACACCAACCAATCTACTCTGCCCATGCTGACTTAGACTTGGATGGCATTGAAGGCAGAGCCTGCACTGCCAACAGTGGGGAAAGCATCTGGAACAATGTCTTCCCCTACCATGGTAGAGTAAGGTCAGTAATAGTGTTTCTGCAAGGAACCAACTCACTGTGTTTGTAGTAGGTGGCAATCATCAAGTGATGCCTGATACGGTGCAGACAGCGCTGAGCACGAAGCCAAAGAAGGCACCAAGGGTATCGCTCAAGGCGATGATTAGTGATGCCAGCAAGACAATCACCAACAGTGTGAACAGCAGTGCAGCCTTGAAACCCCCGTACAGATTTGACAAGTCGGAGCCAAACTTGTCACAATACCTAAAGTAAGAAGGTTGCTCACATGTTGTCACATCAACACAGCCCATGTTACTTCTCACTGAATCCACGCTGTGTGTTACAGCTGGCCCGGGTAGGGTCGGCTATAGACTTGAAGGTAGGACGAAGCTGAAGGCTGAGGGTAATATCGAGCAGGTGAACGTCTGGCAAGACAACTAAGGCTAAGAAAAGGGGACACACCCAAGAAAGGCAGAAGGACTGAGGAGATGAAGGACAAAGGGATTCGAGAATGGCTGAGAACTCTGATTGGATTTCAAGTAGCTCTAGCTTAGGTGCTACAAAACGAAGGAAGGAAGTCTTAAGTACTACAGGCATGGAAGGCGATGGAATCGCAAGGAATGGATGCGTCATCGCAGTGAGGAATGAGTCAGAAACTGCGGATGACTTATCAGTACAGTAAGCAATGATGAGGTGATCACGAGATCACGAGTCGGAACATCAGATCAAAGATAGGGGAAAAGAGGAACAAAGATAGGAAGAAAGCGGCTCAGCAGTGATGTGGAACGAGATACAAAATCACCCAAGATCTATGTTTACAAGATGAATGCAATGTAAAGGTGATAAGCAGAGAAGGAAGAAAGAGAAAAGAGATACATAGAGAACTTTAGGGGATGATCATAACACTGTGGTTCATCAACTTATTGGTCGCTGACTATGACTTGTCCAACAGGAAGAAATCTCTTTCCAGCACTGTCAAGGGTTGGGCTACAAACGTCTCACTTCCGAGTCTGAGGGGTTCCGCAAACACAACACTGCATCCGTTTCTGGTGCTCTGTCCAGTCAGGCTACAAGAGTGCTACTAGCACTACTACTACTAGCACACAGTTTTCTGTCAAGACGTATACTGGTATTACAACTAGGGAACAGCGAGGGTATGTGATACCCTCCGAAATCCAGAGTAGGGGTATCGTCCGAGTACGAGTAGGGGTATATGCTCTTAGGGGTAATTAATATTTCTCAAAATACAAATATGCATCTACTAGTGTTTAAATCATTCTGATGATAAGTTATGTTTGATACCCTGGGGTATCAATTTATGATTTTTACAAGATACCCCAGGGTATACCCCCGCTATTCCCTAATTACAACCAAGTTCAGCGGCTTCGATCTTGGTGATAACTCAGAGGAAGAGGCGGCACCTGTCAAACATGGAAAAGGAAAGGCAAATGATATCATGGTGGTGTGTATTCAATATGAGATTCAAATGAAGATACTCACTAAATTCACTGTCCTAGGTCATTCACTCTGACAGTGATGTCGAAATTGAAGATGGTAGTCAGATCAAGCCCATAGGCCAGTGGCCCTCCGACAAGTCTGACACTCCTGCCGACACTGGCCTTGGTCCTGATTACCAGCAGGAAAGTCAAACCCCACCTTGGTGGCCCTCCGACAAGTATGACACTCCTGCCAGCAACCTTGGTCCTGATTTCCAGGAAAGTCAAACCCCACCTTGGTGGTCTCCTCAGTATCATACTCCCTCGGCTATCAAGAGAAAGTTAGCGAGCACTCTGGACAGTGAGACTTCGGAAGGTGATAAACTGGACGAAATTACTACCATGACCATGCAGGTTGATACTTTGGATGCAACACCTGAGATACGAACCATGACATCATCAGTGAGTCTGTTTTCCACTATCTCTATGTATTCTCACTGAGGTTACATCACACCAGATGTCAATTAGTGTCACGGCCATGGAAGATGCTCAGCCAGTAGCCAAGAAGGCCAAGACAGGACCCTATGCCGCCACCCGGGCCACCATATACTCAGGCCAACCCAATGACTCGAACTCCCTCAGTCGATTCAATCGAAAACAAGAAGTCTCGCAGCGACTACAAGAATTGTGATCTTCCTATTCCTGTTGATCACAGATGGACGACCACATTCATGGACATGGAGGGTCAACCGAATATCTGGTTGATTCCTGACGAAACCCTAGCAAGAGCGCTGCAGGAAATATTCAACGCTGTCTACCCAGATGTTCAATACTACGAGGTAATAGTTTATAGTGCAGTATTCAGTGTGGTACATTATGATTGTCCTCATCATTTTTTCTTGCCCTCTGTGTCTCGTTACCTTTCACTAATACACAAATAGGCATGGCAGTGCCTGCTTGAGTGGTGCAGCAGATTCGGATCTACTGCGCTCGTTATGGCAATTCATTTCTTCTGGGAGATCATAAAGGGTAATGCAGACTCGGAGTCAGAGGACTCCAATACAACAGTCCAGGAAGTTGCTGGGCAGTTCATTGTGCCCCCTCATTTCCCATTCACGCATGAAGACTATGCTGATCTGGATCCCACTCGCAACTTTCGTTTGGACTTCATTTTAAAGCTCATTGCAACCGCACATTTGAGCAAGACAATCAGTGCCATCGACATCAAATCTTTAGAAACAGCAAAGTTGCAAAAAGGCCACGGCATGGAATGTGTCATTGCCCTCGCAGCTGCTGCGGTAAAGTTTTCTTGTGTTGCTTGATCTGATGTAGTTCTGACTCTATTCTTATCAAAGCTCGAGTGTTCATTCACCCTCATTCATGATGGTGTCATCAATGTGCGGGATGCTGTGAAGGAAATGGCGGAAAAGAAGGATAAGATCACACTGCCAAAGAGTCTCAACAAGGTGATGGGCAATATGAGCAAGGGAACGTTCTCTATGGGCAACTGGGGCAGCGAAATGCAGTCGTATGCCATCGCAGTCACAAAGAAGGGTTCCGATAACACTGCCGACATCATTACCTCTGCTTATGCACTGCTTGACTGTGGCCCGGGCTCCACCAATCCTACCCCCAGCTCTCAGGCTGATGCTGATAGTGTCAATCCATGCACTTTACTTTGGTATTTGTTTCACCAGAAACCATACTACTGAAACTAATGATTCTCTAGATCTTGTCTAATTGTCCATATGGCTAAGCCAAGTCCAACTTGGAGTCACTGCCACGGCTGTCGGCACTCCGAGTTGTTCCTGGTGCTAGTAGATTTCGTTCCTGCTAGTAGATCTGGACTCTCCTGCGATGCTGCTGATGTGGCAGCTATCTGCTTTTTCCCGCTTGTTTCCCATCGTTCGACCACATTGATTACCCCTTTTGTACCTATCCTATTTCTCTAATGGACAATACGGCTCATCTTGAGTCACTTTTTCTGCTTTCTCACATTGAGCCCCCCTGTCCTAAGTGCGAAAAGCATGATTTTGATCAATGTCATAATGCACCTTAAACCACTTCAAGTTTTTCCAATTGAAACGGCTCATCCCAAGTGCGAAAAGTGTAATACAAGTGTTGTACAAGTCGAGTCCAAGAAAATGAGTAGCCTTGAATGACTTGGGCGGCCTTGTGCTTCAATGTGACAAAGTGTGGGAACATTGCTGGAAAAGTGTGAACAAGTCCGGATAAGGCCGTGAGTAAATTACTGATGCAACTCATGTTTGGAATTGGAAATAGCTAATACTTCCTTGGTTAATGTGTGGAGAAGACACACTAAAACATCAAAGGTTAAATGGTCCCAGTTGATACAAGTTGCGGTAATATGCTCATCCACAAGTAACTGAAACATGTCCTGAGGTGTATGAAACATGAAAGCAACCTCTGAGCTATACAACTCTTCAAAGTACTTGCAAACAAGAGGAAGTAAATGACAAATCATGTTCATGAGTTATCTGTTGCACAGAAGTTAGAACGAGTTCGAGAAGTCTAGCCAGATTTGGTTAGACGTTGACACGATAGTAACATCATCAGCAAACCAGCTTTTTGCCTCCAGACTCCATAGACTCTACAGACGACCACAGGCTCTTCAGATCCAATAGCTCTACAGGTCCTCCAGCTCTACAGACCATGTAGGATCCACAGTTACTACACTTTTACTACACTTTTTTGGTACACTTTTTTGTACACTTTTTACTACACTTTTTACTATAATTTTTTGTACACTTTTTTTGTACACTTTTCACTACACTTTTTGTACACTTTTTTTTACACTTTTCACTACACTTTTTTTGTACACTTTTTCCAACACTTTTTTCTTTTGTGTTTAAGCATGTCCAGGCACACTAACCAGAACTAACAAAGCATGAATCCTAACCAGAATGATGATGGCAACAATTTCAGCTGCTAGCCCATAATACATCAATCAGGGGGTAAAACGAGACGCAACTGAGGAGGCTCTTGAGGGAAAATGGCTACATCACCCCGACTGTTGAACAGCTGTGAGTTCTCTTCGGGTATGTATCCACCTCGTCAACCTTTCCAAATGTAGTAATGTGTAATAACCGAAGAATGGCAACACAAAATCAGAATCCACTCAAAAGGAGAGGAAAGCACAAAGTCCTCCTCAATCTCCAGTGGCAGAGCACCATGACTGTGATACAAGAAGTTTGCAAGCGCAAACTTCAGTTGCCGCAGCATCTGACCCAGTAAACTACACTTGCAAGACTGACACAGCTGACGTCCACCTTCCTCTCTGTGTCGAGCATTCCAACAGGATGTAAAATTGCATTGTTATACACAGAGAGATTGTACGAACAGGGCATAGCGTGTGGAGGGATAAACTCATTCCACAGGAGCATGAAGTTGATACACCCACCCGCCACAATCTCGATCTCCTCGGGATGACAAGAAAATACATACACTGTGCAAATGACAACACTGACATTCAGGGACTACCTGGAAGCAGACGTTCTGCAACAACCTGTTGGGAACAAATGCCCTCAAAATTGTAATCCTGTTCGAGCGACACATACAATATCCAATGCTCCATCGTCGAGACCCTCTCAGCAACAGCAGTGCGAATACCTTCTGGAGGCTCGACTGCATTCTCAGTCAGTTACAGCTGTTTTCAATATAGTGCGGAAAACATGTTTTCAAAATTTCTGTCTCGGAGACAGCTGGGCAAGGACCCCGAGTGCACATTAGTTCATAGCGTCGCTAGTAGCGAGTCTTCGTTCAGGTCATTTCCATCTGAGTCAGTCAACCTCCGAGTCTGCTGTGCCAATGTTTTTGCCATCTCCTACTCGTGATTCTGAGAGGAACTTGGAGCATGCATTCTCCATTGCTCTCACTGTCTACTCTACTCTGAAAAAGAAGACTGCCAGCAAAGGAAAAAAGATGGCAATAAAAGAAGAGAAGTCCAGTGTCAAGATGAAGGAGCTCTGTTTTACCCTTAAAAAACACTAACTATGTTGAGTTCTTGCAAGCCATGCTTGTGAAACATGGGCAAGATCAGTACAAGGTCTCCAACAAGAAATCTTACCCCTTCAAGTTTCTGCCTACGAAGGCAAAGAGTGGCCCAAGGTCCCAATGTTATTCTTCTTTATTTGCCAGTGGTACTAACTTTATTTTCTCATTCAGCCGACGTGTCGGTGATGCCATAGATGTTGACAATGAGGATGAATATCAGGAAATGGTAAAGAAGATACAAAGTACCACCGACTCTGGACTTGTTACTGTGACCAAGGATATTCATTGACATGAAAGGAGTGGAGAAGCTTCCTCACTGTGAGGGTGATTCCGACAATGATACCAGGGAGTCAGACAGTGAGGATAGTCAGGCAAGTAATTATGATTTCACTTTGAAATTACAACTTACTAGCAAATCCATAGAAGGAGGACATATCATGTAGTGGTTCTGATCTCAATGCACGCCTTATGAGATGGCGCTTGAAGATTCAGAAACAATATAAGAATGACAACGGAGGCCTTATATATATTGGTCCAATGGGAGAGATTGTGCTCACACCAGCATTGGTTCTGGATTGGGCACGCGCTCTGGTGCGGAGCTTTGCTTTTTTTTGGATCAAATTTCTGATGGACATTTAGGATGAGGGGCAAGCTACGTTGGAGTTCCCACCTAACACCGAATCATTCAGCATTGCAAACAAAACACCATTATTACATCTGATGCGCAAGGCCACACTGCGGCCACTGCCAGCTCCACCCCCGCAAGCGACTGCCAACCCCAGTCCAGGCACTGATTTCAGCTCGCTCACCAACATGCTTGTTTTACAAACACTGGCGAACTCGGGTTTACTGCCAAATGCACCTGCTCAATCTGCTGGCACTCATAGTAACAGCCATGTTCCTGCTCCCAAGACACCACCCCGACATTCAGTCAAAAAGAATCAAGCTCCTGATGACCATGGTTCACCACCAATCCCTTCACCGTCTCAGCTCTCACACTTTCTTCGCTACGCTGAAGATCATCTTGGTGTCCACAAAGCCACCTTCTACAAGCGAGGTCTCAAGCTTCAAAGCATTGGCCCAGACATTCTGGCTGATGTCAATGACGAGACACTCACAACAATTGGATTACCTGCTGGTGATATTATTCACCTCAAGAAAGCAGTGAGCTTGACTTGGTGGAATGGACCGGAGGCTAAGCGGAAAAGAAGCAACACTGGCGCATCGGAATCCAAGTCATTGCCCACAGCTAATAATTACTTGGAGGTACTGCGTCCTACCAAAAAAGTAGCATATGAAAGGCGCTACCATGATATTAGCAAAGCCCACTTCTCAGGACCTCCGATGAGACCTGATGGCGGTAGTGACTTCAACTCAGGCCAGGACTACGTTCTTTACTATCACTGTGATATGCAGCAGCAATGGCTTCCAGTCCCAAAGGGACATAGTGTTGATGAAACTGGTGAAGACAAGAGTCAGATGGATCACTTTCAACAGTACTAGATACCCTTTTGTTGGAGCAATGGAGTCACAGTTGTACTAAGTAACGGTACAGTTTACCCAATGTATCCAGATGCCTTGAAATAACCTGCTGCTTTGTCGGGCATGATCTTCTGACATGCGCGCACAAGTGCCATCAATGATAGGTCATGCATTTCACACCACAAATATGCCTTGATTGTCGAGAATGCCTGTTCAATGGGGTTGTAATTGGGTGAGTATGGTGGCAGAAAAATGAGCTTGCACACTGATATTCATTAGCCAAATGAACGAAATACCTGATGTGTACTAGCTTACAGTGCATGTCTTCGACCAATGCTCGCACTTCCTCTCCATGGTAAATGCGGCAATTATCCATCATGAGGACACTACACGGTCCAGGGTACAGAGTGGTGAATGGCATTTGTATTGCAGTTAGTATGGCATATCACAATGCAAAAGATATAATACAAACCACATGCTCTTTCAAAAAGGACAGAAACCGCTCGGTATCAACTGAACCCTCCACAATATCATATGCAATGATACTGTCCAGAGTAAGAGCTGGAAGGATGGAGTAGCGAATACCACAAATGAAATACTTGTCTATCCGACAACGGTCTCCTTTGGATGCCCGCCTATACTGACGTGCAGACGTACGCCGATCCTTTGCAGCCTCATCAATAAAGACCAGCATATTTGTGTCTCGAGCTTCAGCACCAATGTGGTTCATGTACAATGCCCACAACTCTTCATTCTGCTCCACTGCAGAGGCAGACACAATCTTGTATGTGAATTGGAGGCTTCGAAATGCTTAATGCAAAGTAGGGATACTGGCAAATCTATGACGCTTTATCCAAAGCTCGTGTTGAAGCTCGTCAAGGTAGATTGTACGGCGAGTCTTGACAACAGCACGGATGAAGGACATGTCAGTGAAGCTGAGAATCTGCTGACGCCTGGTTGTGTGAGAGAAGGTGAAAGGATTGGAGACAATCCCAAATATTGAGTGAAGCTTGAGAGTCTTGTAAACAAGTGTTTTCCGGATGCCCAACAGGTCACAGATCTGCTGGATGGTATAGCCTTTGTGATAGAGAACTGGAATACAAGCTTTGAGGTCGGCGGAGACACTGCGTGCCATTTTAGCTCAGGCTGAAGGGCGCTGCTGATATGATTGTACACGAATGGCTCACTCAGGTGCACTTGGGGTCCTTGCCCGGCTGTCTGCGAGACAGAAATTTTGAAAACATGTTTTCTGCACTATATTGAAAACAGCTGTAAATCCAGGAAAACAAACTGATCAATTGATACACACCATAAGATTCCATGTCAATGAAGTTAACAAAGTGAAGATAATAGAAATCGATAAGAGGAGGAGGATAGAGGCACAAAAACTAGATCTCACGCGACAAACACAAATGACATCAGAGTCCCAGCTATTTCCTAATAGAGCGAAAAATTGCAGAGAACAAAAACATCAGATAAACCTGGAACCCTAAAGAGTCCTCAGTCATGGTTTTGATGCCATACTAGTGGTAGTAGACTGATTCTCAAAAGAAGCAGCTTTCATCCCCACACATAAGACCATTACCTCCCAAGGAACAGCTGAGCTGTATCGAGATTATGTATGGAAGCATCATGGACTTCTGGATTCACTCGTCTCGGATTGAGGACCACAGTTCGCATCCCAGATGATGCGCAATCTGTTAAAGCTATTAAAGATCGAAAATAAAATGTCCACGGCTTATCACCCGCAGACCAATGGACAAACAGAGCGGACCAATCGCGAGCTACAACAATACCTCCGTCTCTTTATAGCAGAAAAGCAGGATCAATGGGCTGAATGGCTTGCCATTGCACAGTTTAATTTTAACAATACACAATCCTCGGCAACTGGATTTGCACCCTTCAAGTTCACACTCACCAAGACATTCAATGAAGTCTTCCCTTGCCAAAGCCAAGGAAGCCCTCAGGCTTGAAAGAACTCACAAAAGGATGAAATCCCAGGCAGATAAACACAGATCCACAGCTCCTCCCTACCAGATAGGTGACATGGTGTGGCTTTCCACCAAACATCTAGACCTCGATTCCTCTCGACCCTCGCCAAAATTGACGAAAGATGGATCGGACCATACCGGGTTACCGAATTGTTTGGCACAAATGCTATCAAACTTCTTCTCCCAAAGGGAAGCTGTGCTCATGACGTAGTGAATGTTTCACGCATTAAACCCTATTCCGAACCCCTTGCAGGACAACCGGTAGAATGCCCTGGTCCCCTCCTCATAGGAGATGAAGGCACTGAAGAATTCGAAGTTGAATTTATAGTAGACTCATGCCCTGTTGGACGGGGTTTCCAGTATCTAGTACATTGGAAAGGCTACAATGAGTCTGACTGCACTTGGGAGCCAGCCTCCGCCTCGAAGAATGCACAGGGAGCAATCAAGATTTTTCATGAAACGAAACTGGCTGCGCCGAGAAGATTACGCATGACCCGAGAGGCCTTTGAGGGGCTGTTTCAGCCCTGTATAAACTACACTAATGGGTCCTCTGAACCTCCTCATCTGGAATCTGAGGAATAGGAGGGGGGTGATGTTACAGATTATACCATTTTCGCCCCTAATCACGACCTAGACACTGCTAGCCCTAGCCACCATGTGTAACATACTTATATATACCCTATACATACTCCTAGATACTCAGAACGCTGCGCTTTAGACCTTTGAAAAATGCCCGAACAGTGTTCGTACACTGTTCATTGTTCGTACACTGTCCGTACAGTGTTCGTACATTGTTCGTAGTATGTTCGACACAAGTGTTCATAAGGTGTTCATAATATGTTCATACACTGTTCCTCATATGTTCGTACACTGTTCGTAGTATGTTCGTACACTAGTAGCTACACAGCCACCCCATGCTGGACCCACCTTGCCATCATCTAGAACTACTATGTCAGTACATGCGCTCCCCTCATGTAGTACACATACCAGTAGCACAGACCATATAGCCTAAGTATATAAGCAGGAATACAGCCAACAGAACAAGCTAGTCTTGTTCTTGTTGGATTCCCCCTGACAACTACAATCCTCTCCTAGCTTGTATTTAGTGATTAGGTGTGCCAGATGCTGTATAGATGTCATAGGTCACCTTTAACTAGTAGCTCCATCAGCAGATTCACCAGTTGCTTTTTCCGTCTTTTTTAATGGCTTTTCAGTGCTTTCTCATTCCTTTTTGTTCTTTCCGTAAATATGCTGGAAGGCATGAAAAGTAGATCACTATACTTTTCGCCATCCTTTTTTACTGCTTTCCCTACCTTTGCGCCTTTTGATTCCTCTTTCATTGCTTTTTGTTGTCCTTTTTCCTGTTCAGGTAATCTGAAAAGCAATCAAATTATATTAAAAGTAGCTAGTAAAGTACTGAAAAGGAAATCGAGGGATCACAGAAAGCGCAAAAAGAATCAAAACTGTGCGACAGCACGAGCGTGCTGATTGGCTGATTTGTATTGATTAAAAAATCATGACAAACATTGAATGTGGGGTATACGAGCCGGTCAATAAGCTCATGGCAAGATAAAATCAGTGAATCAGTAGAGAGAATGGTATATAGGCTTAATGCGGGTGAAACGAGCGGCGGGATCATGGTATATACAATGAGTGGCAGGGGATGAAACGAGCATCGGGAAATGGTATATGGCGAGCATGGTGGTAGGCTCATGACGGTTGAAACGAGCGGCGGGAAATTGAATGGCAGTGAACTTGAAATTGAGCAGCAGGCCCGGGAAAACGAGCAGCAGGGGAAACGAGTAGGAGCGAGTAAAGAAATGAGGAGCGGGGGAAAGATATTAGCATCAAGAAATGGCATACAAGCCATGGTGGTAGGCTCACGATGAGTTGAAATGAATGGAGGAAAAAAGAGTGGTGGGAGCGATGGGGGAATGAGTGACGGAGAAAGAGATGGGTATCGATGAAATGGCTTGACGACTCTAGGGATGACCGGGATCCTACATGACAATTATGATGAGTCCCTGGAGTAATGCTAACAGATGAATCATTCAATGGATACATACACATCTGGGCTCTAGGGTCAAGCATATTTGGGGTCAGAACAGAACTCAACAGGGCCTCATCTGAGTCATCCCGGTTGGTGGCGAGGTCACAGAGAGCCCCACAAACAACGTTCGCAAGGGTCTCATCAGACTGGTTAGCCACGG
>JBBPPY010000483.1:0-21540 GCA_038092195.1 Leccinum barrowsii
TGAGCGACTTGCGCAGCTTTGTGCCTCAATTTGACAAAGTGCCGAAAAAGTGCTAGAAAATTGCGGATAAGGCCGTGCACAAATTACTGATGGGCCACCGTGGACGCCCACAAGTACGTTGGACCCAATGCCGATTCAAATACGCCAGAGCACCAGGACTCGGAACACGCGCAGAAAACGAGATAAAGGCACGGTGGGGTATGGCGTTCCAACCCAAAAAATAGCGCGAAAAATACATTGAGGCTGCTATGCGGCGATACACATTAGCATCTAGACTGGTGGTAATAAGCATTGCTGGCAAGTTGTGAGGGGGAGAGGTGTTTTCCACACGGACGTGTTTGTGCATATACATGTCCTGTCACCCCCTCTCGCTCACCATCCTCATCGATCTCCATCGCCGTCTCTCTCTGCGCGCCCCCATAGCTGTCTTGACCGCTGGGGGAAGTACAGTTATAATGTTCTGGTGCAGTATGAGCGCGTGTCGGGAATCTTAGGTTCTGCACGGGTGACGCCTCGGGTCGAAGGGCCAATACCGTGACCGTACCCGCGACGGGTACGTGGCCTGTAGATCTGATGCTGTTCGCTTCCCGTGTAAGTAAGTACGGGCGACGGCGACGGAGAGGGTGAAGATCTGAAGGCGAGAGAAAGCGACGGTAGCGAGGCGGCGACTGCCAATCAGTTTGCCTCGCGCCAATAATTTGGGCTGCCCAATCATTGGGCAGCTTCGCGTTGTTTTGGGTTAGCTCAGGTCTCTACCGTATCACGGACCCGTGACTTAGGGTCCACTTACCGATTGTGAAACCGCGTGTAAATACTTTAAACACTTCGTCGGCCCGTTGTCCAATCATAGCTCTCAAATTCGAACCAAACAAGGAATTAAGGGTCTATTATATAATTTATGTAAGTACTTCTCACAGTCTATGATGTTACATGTCACGGGCGCAAGGCGTGACGACGTTCTCTCAAGAACCCACGTTACCGTCTAACGTCCATCTCGGCTCAAGCTTTCAAGATCGTCGCCATGTCAGCATCTGCTGAAAAACGGTCCAAACGCTATAACACGTCATTAAGCCCACTTGATATCACCGGTGTGCCCCTAGTCACCTCTCCGAAGAAAGAAAAATTCCGTCAACTTCCTCGGATTGTGCACAAAAATCCACCTGGTGATGTGGTTCAAGATCCCTCCCCTGAGTGCTTCAAGCTTGTTAGTGTTGATAACTATGAGAATGCTCTAATGGAGGGCATCAGACTTCTAGTGAGATTCTTGAAATATTAATTTAGATCCTTACAGTGTCTGACAACTCACTAGCAACTCCCGACTTCTACGTCCCCTCCTCCAGAATATCTAAGAAAGATGTTCACCGATTCATTGAGGATGAAGAATTCTTGTGTCATGGGTCTAGCTGAAGCTGAGGGACGACACCGGAAATGGGAGGACGCCTTGCGTCAGATTCTTGGGGAAGCGGAAGTTCGGAAGCTCTCTGCAGCACAAGATATTGTAGATTCTGATGAGGCGGATACTATGAAGGGGCGATACATTGCTGCAGTTGCCCGTGTCCGGATGCACGACTATTGTCGTTCCCGAGAGGTGCAGTAACCCCATATTGCGGTTCTGCTCCATGGTCCAGTGAGTTCGTCCACCCTCTATGGCTTACAACGCCAAGCTGATTAGCGTGTAACAGCGTTTTACATTATTTTTATAGAACTTTTCGCCGCCTTCCCGTTCTTGTCCAATATTGGGGAGTTTTTCATGTGATGTACTGAGCGTAGCCGACAAAGCATGTATTTTCTTCTATTTGTTTTGTATTGCCTTACTGCGAGGCAACTTATGTACACTTGATACGATTTTTCTTTCACAGTCAAGCGACAACGTGATAATTTTGTCTTGTCATGATCGACAGTTTGTATGTCGTTCTGCATTTGCGGCGAGTTGATTATTGTTCCGATCTGCCCTTCTCGATGATCCACTACAGGTGCGTTGATTATGTTGACCTGCACGTTGCATCGCATTCAGGTCACCTGGATTAAGATCCAGGACAAATCCAGGACTCCTCAGGACAGGTTCCTCAGATAAGTAAGTTGTGACCGTCACATTTGGAGCCGTGTGACCCCCGTGACAACTGACAACTCGTGTGGTACGATTAATATTATTGGCTCTGGCAAACCTACTCGTCTACTCTCGAGAAGAACCGAAAATGGCCACTATCGATGGCAGGGTTTTCACACAAACATGTGTGTGTGGCCGAACGTACACCGACATAGGAGCCTTTACCCGCCATGAGAAGGGATGCCGCAAAGGCATGAAACGACTTTCTGGTGCCCTTGCTAAGGCAAAGGAAATATATCAGGCCAAAAAAGCCCGACGTAGAGGCCCAAGCCAGGTCTCTTTTGCCGTCGGTGAACTTGCAAATGGCTTCTCTCCCGCGACTGGTGCCTCCGACTCCCTTCAAGACTTGACTTCATCTGATTTACAGCGGGTGAGAACAGTCTTGGAATCCCATTTGGACTGAATGAATTCTTTTCTTCTAGACGGCATTACCGCAGCAGAGACGTACAGGTAACCAGTTACCCTTAGCACAACAACGGCATAATCGCAGACTGTCCTTACCTTCCGGGGATGTCCTTCCAGAACGCCTACCGTCTCCTGCTGAGTTTTCCTCGAACCCCCAAACGTCTTCAGAACAAGACGGGAGTGTGCCGTTGTCATCATCCCAAATCCCTTCTTCCGTCTCCCTAAAGCGGTTCGCTCGGAACCTCTATACTTCGTGCAAGCTACTCAACACTCGGATAAGTAAGGTTGGGCTTTTCCGCGTATACAACACGGATTCCCATCCTCTCTACGACCCAGAAGATCCGTATTCGGTCGAGAACCCGCATTCAGCACGTATCAACGAGCCCTCTCGTTTGCGGGCCCCAAATGAAGTTCCTGAGAATCTGTACTACCCTTACCCCAATGAGAGCTCCATGCGTCTCGGGGATTGGTACTGGAACCAAGGGGCCCAGCAGTCCCAGGAGAGTTTCAGGCGACTGCTCGAGATCATTGGAGACTCCACCTTCGAACCATTGGCCGTGTCGCAGACCGCATGGGGGGCCATCGACTCGCAACTCGGACATAATCATTTTGATGGAGACATTCCGGAGTGGCTGGACGAGGACAACGGCTGGAAATGTTCCTCCGTTACGATCTCAGTGCCTTTTCACAGTCGATCGAAGAACCCGGGGCCAAAGGATTACACGGTCAATGGTTTTTATCATCGTCCCCTGCTCTCCATCATCAAGGAGAAGATTACGGATCCGATTCATGCAACTCTCTTCCACTTAGAGCCGTACGAGCTGCGATGGCACCCGCCACACCGGGACAACGATGTTAGGGTTTATGGTGAATTATATACCTCTACAGCATTTCTGGAAGCGAATCAAGAGCTGCAAAACGCTCCAGCAGAACCCGGCTGCAATCTACCTCGCATTGTCGTGGCGCTCATGCTTTGGTCCGACTCGACCCATCTCACTGCGTTCGGAGATGTCAAGTTGTGGCCTCTCTACTTATATTTCGGCAATGAGTCAAAGTACCGTAGGTGCCATCCATCCAATGGGCTTTGTTCCCATGCTGCGTACTTTCAAGTGGTGCGTCTGCGCAGTTTTCCTTCTAAATTGATCTCATTCTTCCTCTAGTTACCGGATGAATTCAAGGAATTTTTGGCGGAGCATCTGGGTGATAAGGCCGCGAGTGAAGCTCTCCGTACCCACTGCCAGCGGGAACTTTTCCACGCGCAGTGGAAAATACTCCTCGACGAAGAGTTTTTAGAGGCATATCACCATGGAGTTATCATTCTATGTGGCGATGGCATCAAGCGACGTCTTTATCCTCGTATCTTTACATATTCTGCAGACTATCCTGAAAAGTCTGTTTCATCCCACATCCGTCGAATTATCTACTGACATCACGTTGGATTCGTCTAGGGTGTTGATCTCATGTATACGGAACCTCGGAGCATGCCCCTGTCCAAGATGCACTGTTCCTATGGAGAATGTTCCTAAGATGGGCAGCCAAGTGGATATGTCCGAACGACTGATATTGGCCCGGGTTAACGATGATGACCGGCGGGACAAAATTCTCAAGGCACGAAGTTTCATTTACGAAAAAAACTATGCCGTCACCTCTTCGCATGTTCAAATGCTTCTCAAGGAAGAGTCTCTCATTCCCACTCTGGTAGGTTTGGATCCAATTAATCTTATCCCTTTCTTGCTGAGTCCTGTAGGATGCCTTTTCAGAGAGACTGCGCTTTCACGGCTTTAATGTATTTATGATGCTAGTAGTCGATCTACTGCATGAATTCGAGCTTGGCGTATGGAAAGCTCTCTTGATCCACCTTCTACGTATGCTCGAGAGCTCGAAAGGCAACAAATTGTGCGAGGTCGATCGAAGGAAAGTTGCAACTCTGATACTCATTTGTTGCTTATTAACTATTATACCCATCGCGTACAGATATCGCCAGGTTCCTACATTCGGAAGGGATACGATCCGACGCTTTTCGAAGAACGCGTCTGAGATGAAAAGAATCGCGGCCCACGATTATGAAGATCTTCTCCAGGTGCGCAGCACTTAGTGCTTATTATTTATCTAAGACCTTTAACTGAATTCTGTTTCACAGTGCGCCCTCCCTGTGTTTGAGGGATTGTTTCCAGACCCTCACAATACAGTTGTGCTTCGGCTTCTCTTCTTACTCTGTAATTGGCATGGACTCGCAAAAATGCGGTTGCACACAGATGAAACCCTCTGTGTGATGGATTCTGTCACCCAGTCTCTTGGGGATGCCATACGCTCTTTCGTGGCTGACACGTGCCCCGCATTTGACACCAGAGAGCTCAAATGTGAGGCTGAAGGACGCCGACGTCGCGAGGCTCGTGCTCGCTCTCGGAACGAGGGTAGAAGCCCCGCCACTACATCAGCGCGCAGATCAAAAACCCTCAATCTCCGTACGTACAAGCTCCACGCGCTCGGTGACTACACCGCCTCGATCAGGATGTATGGAACTACGGATTCCTACTCGACACAAACGGTGAGTAGCTGTCATTGCATGCGTCGAGTAAGCCTTGACTCTCTCCTTAGGGAGAGAGGGAACACAGAGTTGGCAAAGGCAGATATACTCGCACTAGCAAAAAAAACTTTGTTCGTCAGTTGACTCGGATAGAGCGGCGACAAACAAGAATCCGCCGTGTTCGCCAATCCGGAGCCAGCAACGGTGTACTGCCAGTGGAATCTGTACCAAACGTGCCAGACGAACCCTTCAATATCGGCAAATCACAACACATTCCCATCGATCTTGATTGTTTCCTGCGTAAGCACGCAGACGATCCGGCCATAGCGGTATGGTCAGAGTTGCTGTCTCGTTTCGACACTGATTGAACCAAGCGACAGGACTTCATTCCAAAATTGAAGAAGCACCTCCTTCCTCGTGTCAAGTCAATCCACTCGGATGCCTCCGAACTGAGTGATGCTGGCCGAGTATTCCCGGGCCTAGATAACGACCATAACGTATCTCAAGCCTCGCCTGATCAAGTATTGTTCAAAAGTGGTCGAATCTACGAGCATAAGATCATTCGCATAAACTACACTATGTATGATGTTCGTCGCGGGCAGGACACCTTTAACCCAAATTCTGACCACCGCGACATCATGGTATTGGCTAGAGGATCCATAGAAGGCTCGGAAACTCCGCATCATTTCCGTTATGCTCGTATCATCGGGATCTTTCATGCAAACGTCCAGTACGTCGGCCCGGGGGCCAAAGACTATAACACTCGACGACTGGACTTCTTACACATCCGATGGTTCGAACTAGTCCCTTCCGATCCCCAACTTGGCGAACTCGCATTGGATATGTTACGCTTCGTTGCCATGAGCAACAGGGATGCATTTGGCTTTCTTGACCCCGCAGAGGTCTTAAGAGGGTGTCATCTTATCCCCGCCTTCGCAAAAGGGCGGTTACATCCCGACAGCAATACATCATTGTCTTACTTGGCGAAGGACTCTGATGACTGGAGTAATTACTATGTTAACAGGTACAATTTCACATTCGTGTCGTATCGCTCTATATTGATGCTACGGCGCGCAGATTCGTTGATCGCGATATGTTAATGCGATTTCATTGGGGCTTCGGTGTCGGCCACGCCTACTCTCATCTTCGGGACCCCCAGGTAGACGAGCTGGAGTCGACACAGGATTGTTCACACGTCGCCGCATCGCCTGCAGACTACCTGCCTGCCATTTCTGGAACGTCACGTTCTCCGATCGACGAATTTGATGACCTTGAGGACAACTTCTCAATTTCTGGTCTGGACTGGGAACTACCAAAAAAGGATTACTTTGCAGCAGAGAATGGATCTAGCCTGACTGACGTGGATGAAACTATGGATGAAACTCCCTTCTTGGGTGCTGACACTACTCTTCCGTCTCCGGATGAGTTCAACGACCTTGATCCCTGTCTCTCGCTCGTTGATCTGGATGCTCTTACCTGGGAGATGTCTGAGGATGAAGACGACGGAAGTGGCGGCGGATCAGACCAGGACACAGACGCCTCCGAAATGTACGAGATGTACGGTTCCGATCGGGGTGATGGAGACTTGTAAGGAAATGAATAGAATTCTGTGTCTATGTTTTTACTAAATTGAGTGAGTGCCACCGACCAGTGAGCGCTAGTGAGCACTCCCAAAAAATACACTGCAAATGTTTCGAATGCTCGATGCAACTTGAGTGACCTCCATCGCGAGTGCTTCTCACCTCCCGAGTTGCAACATTCGACTTTACATCAACGCAATCCCCACGAGGGCGTCGAACCACCACCAGGATCAATGGAGGTGGTCACGGAAGCGCCTCAGATCGACAACGAGTCTCGGCGTCTCCTCCACTGCATCGCATACATTATGAAAGAGGACAATCTCTGGAGACAAGTACCGGTCTCGACCGTAGGACGATGAGATCTACCCATAGATAACACACTCACTCACTATTAGATGCAACATCATCCACCACATGTTCGCGCATTGACGGTACTCCGTAATATGCACTCCTAAGCAGAGATTTCGTTGCCAACGATCTCTTATACCGAAACATGCAGAGAGGGATCGGCGCGAGAAAGAACACGAAGATGGCACTAGAAGCAGAGAAACAGAAGTTCGTCAAGGAACTCGAGGCGGAGCGAGGTCCTGACAAAGGTTTTCGTGCTTTTCGTCGCTATCCTTCTGTCGGAGGTGTGCTCGTCCAGTTGCAAGTCGAGTACATCGAGGTCAGCCTGTAGAGCAACAACTTCCTCTCCCAGCTCGATCTCCCGCTGCTTATTCCGCTCCAGTCAAGTGTCTTTGTCGACAGTAAGCGCTCTGATCAAGCTTCCGAACGCCTTGTGCGATTGGAGAGCGAGCAGAACGGGTGGAAGAAGAGGGAGGCAGAGTTCGCAGACCTTTTGTCCAGGATGGAGACCAACATGGGACAGCTCCAGAAGTTGAATGGATATTTTTCGACCTTGGTATTCCAGCGCGAGGAGGACTTTACCCGTCTCAAAGAACGTTTCGAGACATTGACATCCACCAATGGCCTGCAATGCAAGTTGGCTGCAGAGTTGCGCACGACGTGAGTTTGAGATGATGCAATATTGATGAAGTCGGACTCACCGGTCTGTCAGAGAACATCTGAACGTCAAAGTCGACCAACTCGAGAAGGGACCGCAACAAACCAAAGATCAACTTGCTGAGCTGACGTGTACCGAAGATGATTATTCTACGATGTTGCAGAAAGAGGAGGATGGCATTGTTCGTCTTGCCTTTGAAGTGGCTACATCGAAGCGAGAGCGTACCGGGTTAAAAAAGGACGTCGTCGAGATCCGTGCTTTGACCGAAAAGCAAAACGCCGAGTTGGATGCCTGCAAGCTGGGCGCGGATCGAACGATGGTTGCCAAAGTCAAACTGCAGGGAGAGCTCGACGAGCTCCGCGCGATGATGGAAACGACGACCACGGAGGAGACACGTCGACGTGAAGTAGAGAAGAGCAAGGACGAGGACGAAGAGCTCGCTGATCTGCGCCGCCAAGTCGCAGACCTTCAGGGTCAGCTGAACGCGTCTCAGAAGACTGCTCCTCGACAATGAAGGCAAGCTCAAACTCGGGGTCGAAAGGGTCACTCCTCAGAACACGCAGCCCCAAAGTTCGCATTTGTCTCTGCTTGAGCGCGAGAGGGCTGAGGCTGCGGCACTGGCAGTAGCCATGGAGAAGTCCAAGAGAACACTGGAATCGGAGCTGCTGGGACTCCATGCTAAGCAAATTGACTGGGATTCACAACTCGCGGAGGCCGCAAAGCAAAGAGGTAGCATATCTCGTCTTCTACTAAACATCTTGACGTTTCTAACTGGAATAACCTTAGTCATTGGAACGACAACTCGGTTCATCTCAGGGCAAGTATCACGAGCTCGAGATACTGTTCTACAGCTGGAGAGAGGAGCCCATGCGCTGGAGCGTCAATTGGAACAAGGTCGTAAGCAGCTGGATGCCGAATCAGCCAAGTACAAACAACTCTACCAGGTCGCTGCCAGCCAAAGAGGGAGCTCGCTCTCGCTCTCGACCAAGACCGCCTCTTCAAGATGGACGTAGTCCTCAACAAGGCTCTCACGGACCTGAAAAACAAGGAATAGGATATCAAGCAGCTGGAGTCTCGACAGGACAAGAAAAAATCGTTAAGCATGTACACGTTCTCGAGAAGGCGAAGAGAATCGCAGATCAGCAACTTAAAGACGCGCAGGAGGAGTTACAGAAGAACGCAGTCTACATTCGATCTCTGGAGAAGGCAAAGTTGGCGTTGACTCGCGAGGCCGAGGACTTTGTACGCGAGAAGAAGCTGGAACAGGTCGAACCCCGTGCCATTGGAAAGACGGCTCGAGCAAACGAGACAAGGGCTTTTCAGGCTCTGGAACCCGAGCGTAAGGTCAGAGAACTAACTGACTCCGGCAATCGACGCCTTGAAGCTCATCTAATCGGTTTCAGGGGCGAGTTGGAAGTCGCGCGCGATCAACTGTCTGCAGTCAACTGTCGGCAGCTCGACGATCGAAGGACGCTCTAGCAAGTGAACTCGCCAAGTTGGTGGAGGACACCGAAGCTAGCCCACCGGATGCCTCGTTGCAGCGTGAATATTCGTTGAAGATCGCGCAATTGGAGGAGAAACTTCAAGATGGATACGCAAGGAGTACTCGCAACGTGGCTGGATACCCCTCGTGGTTGACAAGGCTGGCAACTATATTGGTGTGGATCTCAACCCTGGGGACGGCGGATGTGTCGGACAGGTAATTGTCTTTGGCAGGGACTTTGACACCAAAGTTGTCCTCTGGCGCGGCGACGGTTCTGGTGGTTGGGCAAAGTGGTTGTCAAATTTTGCGGACGAACTGGAGAATGGAGATGGTTTTGAGCTCGGGCAGGCGAACAACGATGGGGAGGGGAGCGAAGACGAGCTTGGGTACGAGGCATATTTCTATGACGGGAACGGGCGCGGGCAAGGAGACGGCGGAGGTGAAGGAGGTCTAGGTGGCTTACGCATGTCCGGACCATACCGAGGATGGAATCCGATGGAGGCATTGGCAGACAAGAGCGTCAAAAAGTGGTATGAAGCCGGGCTTTTGCAAGACCTTTCATCCCCTGTTGAAAAGGGCAAGGTAACCTCCGGAATCCTGCAAACACTTTCTTTGCCTAACTCATCGACGATCCAGGTTTCTGACAACCACGGTCTGGGTGTCCTCAGCTTCGATGAATCTGCAGCACTGGTACCCATACCAGTCTTTGGGAAGCAATCCAGTGAAGAGCTACCTGTGCCGGCTCAAGCAATCGACAACGACACCCGTGATGTTCCTGCCATATCAATCACCAAACCACCAACGCCTCAACCTGTCAATCTACCGAGTGTCAATGATGTACCGCTACCTTCACCACCGGATTCGACTCGCTCCTCTGTTGACGTTGACCTCGAGGCTGGCCGCGGTGTGCGACGACCAATCAAAGATGTTGTCTCTACCAGCAAATCTTCATTGCGGGAAGTAATGCGACCTGGCGCAGTATCTCATGTCTCCTCAATGGAGCAATCTCCAATGGGCGAGGAAGACACCGACCCTCTCGTTCATGCTGCTCCTCTGGAGTCCGTTATCAGCCAATCTTCATCCGTTGAACCAGAGGTTGCGCTAATAGCTCAAGCAGCAGACGACGAGGAGCCAAGTACATCATTGTCACCTCCTGAAGATGTCGTTCTACCAGACAATACTATTCGGCTCGTTGGTGGGGTTTCATCACCATCTGACATCAACTCACCACAGCTCGACGACCAGCTCGACGACGATGCAGTAGAAGCCGTTGTCTCTGACGTTCCTGTTGCAGAGTCTTGTGAACCTAGGAAAGAAAAGATCCATGACAAGACCAAGTCGTCGAGTCTTTCATCGCTCAAGAGACTCAGCGCTCACTTCACAAGCGGGAAATGGAAAAGGGACTCTGGTAGTGACAATAGTGTCAAGGAGACACTATGATCATGTTCCTCTGTCTGTTTTCGCTGCTACCCCCGTATATCTTTTGGTTTTGTCTCAGCATACATGTACACGATGTGTTCCGGACGTCGTTCTGCACCCCTCCTTGCCCTAAACCAATATTCTGCTTCCCTTTCGTTAATTGCTGTTTTCTCGAATTCATCATCCCCTTTACCCACCCTCACGTTTTCTTTACCGGGACAGTCCCCTTCCCACGAACAACATCGCATCTTTTACCTTGCGTTTTCCGTTATACCCGTTTGCGTAGCTGCATCACGTACACCATGCTCAGCGATCTCATTAATGTATGTTCGAGGACCTCGGAAAGAGGGCTCATTAGAGAATATCCACGTACTCGAAGATGACTTTTTTGGTACCAGTTTGACATGACGGGCTCTGTTGTAACTTGTCAGGCCCATAATTGACGATCACTGGCGATTTGGAATTCGCTGCGCTGCCGCGGTATGCTGAGTCTACTCACGTGAGTGCCACGTCAGGGACTCAGTTGGATGGGAGTCCGAGTCAGCGGAAGGCAGTGTGAGCTTGAACCTCACAAAAACGATTGAAGCTCAAGCTCGATCGACAGTATTAGTAGTACCGCGTCCGAGTCGGAGTTGACGCGTACTTCTCTTTTTACGCGAGTCCCAGGCCCCAACGTTGACCTTCAGCACTGTTCTTTTCGCAACGTTCGAGACATCCTCAGCAGGTTGAACCAGGATATATCATGTGACCGCGGCCCTATTAGGAGTCACTGCAAGTTAGGACGTTTCGGTTCTTTTGGTCCTCTGCTGCTATAAGCCACGACAGGCGTTCCTACTAGGCCGATAGCCAGTTCAAAAGTTTCGTACCACCACCAGAACAGGCAGTCCAATCGCTTCATCGAATATGGCTCATGGATAGACGTTCGCGGTCGACCCGTCAATGATCGGAGGAGACGTGAGAAGTCGACGAGAAACACATGGCACCACGGGCCGGAAATGGTACAAGAGGGATCAGAGAACTTCCAGGAAGACACCAATGAAAGCCTCGCAACCACGGGGAAAGGGCGGACGTGGGATACCATCGCTGGGTACTTCAAGAGTATTAAAATTCGCGTGTGTCTGGGAATTGGACGCACGATGCGGCCACCTTTCGAGATGCCCACCCCAGTGCATCTTGCGGTCAAAAGGCATCGCCGACATCCAGCCAGCCTCTTCAAATCGTGCACAAATTGCATCCAGCGATCTACTGAAGGCTTCGTGGACGCTGGTCCTGGTTCAGATGGAGCCTCTGCTTCTGAATGAACGTATACCTGATGCTCATGAGCAATATCCTCCCGCAGCAAATGATTCAAATGTCACCTTTGGTCTTGGCTTTACTAGCTGTTTGGAGTACTCTTGTGTCCTGACTTCCGGTCGAAGTCCCAGGTGCCAGTGGTGGTGAGTCTTCTGAGTGAGGACGGGCTGTTACTGATATGATTAGATCTCGTAGGACGCGGATACACGTGGTATAAATGAAGAATCAACGCAACTCTCTCGGATCCGAATACCTCCGTTTCTATCTCGGTGGTATACCGGAATATCGTGTTCCTCTGCTAGGCAGGCGAAACCGAACCGAGTAGAGCCACACCGGCGTAACATACGCAAATTTGCGGTGGAGCAACGCCGGAGAGTTCTTCGAGGGCCTTCTGCGTCTATCTGGTCTTTCAAGTCTCTTGATCGCCAATGATCGGGCGGGACGTTGTTTCTTCGTGACGTTTTGTTTCGTAGAGCGTATGTGGGCTCTAGTTTCACCTATGACTAGTCACTGATAAAGCGTTATAGTTTAACGGACAAAGAACTTACATTTGATCGGGTTTCGAGGCGGCCTCCCCTCGACTTCCTCCGTGCGTGGAGCATAGCAGGGGCCCCTCTGGAGAACTGGTTGGCGTTATCGGCGTCGATCAGCTGCCAACGTCGTTCTGACAGTCTTGCATCCCTGGATCCCTGGATCCCTGTGTGATCCAGCCATAGCGGCAGGAAAAGGGCTGTCTGTTGATGACTGTTCTGCGTTCGGACGTCCATTCGCGCCGGCCCTTGGAGGTCTAGCAGGATGAACGGTGGGAACGGTGGGGACTTGACGAATCCGCACAATTGACGCGCGCTGCTTATTTGTGTCGCCAAAGAGCCAAATGAAAAAAAAAAAAGCATAGCTCATCCAGCATCATCTTCACGTCCCCCATGGTGGAGGTCTTTCCCCTTCCCGCATTGACTAATATCCCCCTCCATGGTAACGAGGCTTGAGCCCTCCAAGGTACACAGTCACACTCGCTGACATACGGCTCCAGTAAGAAGTCCGCTAATGGCAGCGATGGAGTCTCCCGCGAGTCTGTCTGCAAAGAATCTATTGAATTCATCCTTTCCCATGCCTCCATCGACATGGAACGCCTCCATGAACTAACCAAGTTCTCTGATGTTCATCTCCGCGCGCGGAGTTGGAGCTTGGCTACCTCACCATACCGGACATACGCCTCAAACCAGAGCGAAGTCATGGCGCGACGAAAATCTAGCCCAAAACGTTCGTTCAGATTGAGTTCGACGGGCCACACTGACAAGCTCCAGGTACCGTGATAACCGCCTTTCTCGCACAATATGAGTATTCTTACTTGTTCTAGGAGGGCGACGCCCTATGGTCGCAACGACGTTGGTACAACCCAGACTCTAAAACTTCCGGCCTCCATTCCGACATCATGGCACCCAATAACCAGGACCTGCCATCCAAGACCTCCTTTTCAATCATGTACACTCCATGCTCGTTGTTACACCATATATTTAATGGTGCGAGTCCAGAATCCAACGGTCTATCGTCACCTCCTCGTCCTGACCTATGTCTCTGTTCAGTCCCTCTCAAGAGAGGGAGATAATCGAAAGCCTCTTCCCAAATGGCTTACCGTTCGAGAACTTCCCCGAATTCTGCACATCTGTGCGTCCAATGTCACCGTTGTCGTTGTCGCACTGACGCGTTTCGCAGGCTACAGAGGATCACGGTCATACACGTAATGATGTCTTTATGACTGACGATGATCTTGATACAGAGGTATGCGGACACTTTGTCGTCCTATCGCCATTTATCGAGTATTGTGACAGACAGTTCAAAATGTATCCCTGGCTGATGGTTACACATTTCCGGCTCCCGCCGAAATCCAATTCCTTTCTACCGCATACCCGAGTGGACAGCTGCAGAATGCACCAGACTTGGTCTTCAACGCTGAGGATCTCGCCATAGTTGTCGTAACCATCCCCCCTGTACGTTATGGCAGACCTTTGGCAATTGTGACTCGGGTTAATTAAGCATTCCACAGGCTGATCAGCATCAACATCCTGGTGTAGAGCAATGTGACGTAAGATGACTCCTCCTTATTGTCGTACGTTGTTGAAATACGGGACAGGTGACGCAGACTCCAGACGAGCATACACCAGCAACGCAGAGCTCACAAGCTTCGTGCTGGGGTACACCCTGTGGATGTCGTAAGGAGAAGAACAGTTTGGAGACTTGTGGGGTTGTCATCCGGTGCGATGGGGTTCGTCAGCATATAAAAAAATCCCATCCTCTGAGGAAAATGATCGGCCCACATCCAACGGTCGAATGCGGGTGGTGCTTTGAATCGCATTCATGCAAGAATATCATACGGCACATCCAGGAACACCATCTTGGCCATTCCAGGGCATACGGACATTCTCCAGCGCCAGGTTTATGCTAGTACTCGGTCCTGTTGTAGGCTTCGTTCCTCTCCCACGGATACATCTTTTCAGAACATATTTATTTAACAGCACGGGATATGTACATCTATGTTCCATTAATGTATAGTTGTCAATGTACACTAGTATACACATGCAGTCAATACCAATACATGTATGTATCGTCAGACGTAAGACACTCGATATACAAAATCTCATAATGCATAATACAGAAACTCAATTATTTTAGCCGAGAGTGTACGAAATCCTAATATCATGATGCATTATGAGATTTTTTTTTTGGACGAGCGGAATACATTGTGCAGCAACATTATGAGAATTTCTCATGCATTATGAGCATTTGTACTGCAGTCAATTGTCAGAATGGTTGCGCCGCGGCGACGACGCCAGTGGAGTCGAGCTCCAGCGGCACTCAGTGAGTCAGACTCAGAGCTGAGCGAACCGCCGGCAGTTTTGACTCCCCAGTACTGGTGTTTGCTCGTTGCTTCTTTTTACTGTTGGAATCCGGCCCATGCGCCGCGTCTTATTGAAGCTTTGAACTTGTACGAACTTGAATCGTCTTCAACTTCACCTGCGGCACAAAACACGAACTGCACTTGGACTGCACGGTGTTAACTCTAGGCTGGAATCCTCAGGCTCCGCTCTCGACTTCAAAACTTCGCCGCCACCGCAATTTCTGGGAGTCGATGGCCAATCTTCATCTCTCAGCGGTAACTGCGGTTCTCGGTGCCAGCGCACCTTCTAAGCACCTCCTCGAACCGTGTCGACTCTGCTGGTTGCGCGTTCAACGCTTCAAAAAAATTGCCGACTGATCGAGTCCGCCTCATTTTCTGCGACCGTGACTCTACTATGGAGCAGTGTAAGAAAGTCAAGCCTTCAAGGACGTCAATGAAACCTGCATCGTAATAAGCGATGATTACAACGTTTGGCACAACGCTGGCACACCTCAAAACGTCCTGGGGCTCGGGGCTCGGTTTCGGCGGTACACAGAACAACTTGTGATCGAAATTCAAGTAGCAAGTGCCACATGTGGACCTTTCGCGTTTGTTTGATGATTGGCGATCACTGACGATCAATCTATGATGTAGATGCACATTAATGATTGTAATGATGAACCCACCAAATTTCAAGCCTTCAAGCTCGAAAGGGGGCGATTGAGCTTACCCCACGATATACTGCAACAACGAGTTTCCTGTCTTCCTCGGAAGCTGCCCGAATCCACGACTGTGGCCCCTCCCTTGTGCTTTTAGGCCGGCGGAGAGCAACTCAACAGTTTCAGCCCTGGTCCAAGCAAGCTGCACGTTTGGTCAGTGGGGATTCAATGCTCTTGTGCGTATGGGACGTCGTGTCGATTTTCGCGATGTCTCCCATTCTTCACAGAAACAGCCTAGCACTGGTTCGTGTATAATAAGTCTTGCATCTAGGGTATCGTCAAAGGATGAAGAAACGTACGTCTCAACCAGGTCTTCGAGCGGCTTCCCTCAACCCCACGGCTTTCCGAACGGAAATGATTGTATCTCGGTCTTGCGTGGACAAAAACGTGCCGTCCGCTTCTCGAAACTAATCAGCGATTTCGACATCCATTGTCACATTGGTGAGAGGCCGAGATCGATAGGCTGGCAGGATATCATTGCTTTCCCTTTTTCCCAGCCTAAGGCCCCGTAGTTTTGATTCCGCCGTGTCTGGAAAAAAGGTTGATCTTCCAATGGCCTTGGATTCACCGTTCTGTTTCAAGGAGCCATTTACTACTGGACTATTCGACACTGGTCAAGGGAATCGACGGGCAAGCAGCTGACCTTGTTGTTGCTGTGAAATGAGGAGTCGGGCGTCTGAACGTTAGGTAAGTTATGCCCTCAAAAACCACTGCGATAAGGAGAGTGCGAAAGGGCTTGATTTTTTACCACCACCTCCATTTCGAATCGCCTCCAAGTTTTTCATTGTATCTTTTGAACGACTCCGGTGAGATATCGTTCAAACAGAGTCTTCCTCGCCCTGGAGCTAGTTGCTAACCTGTGCTTATCTCAAATAACCGTTGCTCCGGGGGACGTTGACGTGCAGCCGAATGGGGTCAAGTATTGGCTCCATTTTCTGGTTTGTTTCTCCCCGACCTCCATCGTGACATCTGTCTTCTCAAGGAGCGACGCCCTGGAGTCTGGAGACATACTACTAACTACGACTACGAAGGGCGTGCCCGGGTGCAGCTGCCGACACAATATCCAAGAAATGGGTTGACTTGTCAGGATCGATCTTGACGTCTCAATAGCCTCTTTTTAATTCCGTTGCGCTCATGGAGAATAATGCCTAGGTCAATCTCTTCTCCAACCCCGCTCTAGCTTCAACTAGATCTGTCGAGTTGATGCGCACTCCAGGCTCATCCCCCTGCCTGCCTGCCTGCCTCTCCGCCCTCCTCCATCAGTCATTCAACAGTCTTCCCCTGGAGCTGGAGGACCTGCTCGTATAAAACTCGTCGATGTCTTTCCCGTTCGTAACATCAAAACAGCCTATTCTTCTTCACGTCCTTTGCAATCAGAGTACACATGACTCACACATGCGCTCTAGGTCCACCTCCTGCGACTCCCAGCCTGGCTACGGTTAGTATATTCTTTTCTTCTGTGCGTCCCAATATTGAAGCAATAAACAGGCGAATGGACAGACCCACTCATGCCAGGCGATATTCCCTTGCCTGTGGGCGAATGAGACGACGTCGGAAGCTTGTAGTGCTGTTACCTCATGCTTGAATGTGGCTGCGCATTTCAGCGAGGTTCACAATATGAAGAAAATCAAGGACACTGACGAGGTCAGATGCGGCTGGTTGGGTTGCGGAAAGAAACTGGGGCGCAAAAACTACTTTCGCCATGTGTGCGAAACACATCTGAAGCACCCCCGTGAAAAGAAGGACAGACTATGAAGCCAAGGTATGTCAGAGTTGCATTACGAGGACAATGAGAAGCCTGAGCGACTGATTCTTTCCGTAGTAATAACTCATTTCACGGTGCCTTTCCCCTGCGATGTTCTTCCCGTAATACATGGTCTGTCCCTAGTATGAACTCAGGCTATGTGAATATATTTCACATGCACGATATGGTTGGTCTTTGTGGCGACCGATGAAGCTTGAGAAGACTTCAAATTGCTATTTTACACAATCAGGTTGTGGCAATCTCTGCCGTACTAAGGGCCAGCAACTTGGGTTGGAGTCAGGGTTCTCGTGTCCCATATGGCATCCATATGCGTGCAATCGTGCAATCGACGGTGAACTTATTACCGGACGATGGGTCGTCACGCGTCACCCCTTTTCTCTCTGATGACCCTGCGCGGAGAACAGTGCTCAATTGATGCGCAGCGGGTACTCGGAAAACACGCGACTCATAGTCACCAAACTTTGGGGCTGTTCGATTGATCTGAGTGGCTACTGGCAATTGCATGCATCAGCCCCACCGGACTTGTCTTCTGCCAAGTTCTCGTCTTCTGAAGTATCCACCAGTTGCTTTGCGATCATAACGAGTCAATGGGCAGTGGCATCAGTCCCATTGAAGCGCTTGTATTACTGGACTCTAATGATATCTGCAAAACGCAGCATAGTCCCCGACTCCCACGATAGTGGGGGAGGGTTTTGTTTGCAGAGAACGTCTAAATTCTCTGCAAACGGGACCGAGGGAACTTTTTACTACTCTTGACTATTTGATCGTAACGGCGCTTGTGTGTATACTCATGTGTAGCCAATGCCAATAGCCATCGACGTTCGAACGTTCAACCGTCACTTAAAACAAACGCATTTAAGATACAAATTTCCTAGTACATCTTGTCAACTACATATAGGCAGAGTAAGATAGATAGACTGCCACTAGTGGTAATGGTTTTCCAAGGATGGGTTGTTCCTACTCGTGTTCTGATCATGTTTCTTGGGTGAAAAACTGACTAAATGCTGAATTGTAGTCGTATAATACTGTTAGAGTTGAACAGACACTTGGAACATGTAGAGTAAGGTCTTAGGAACATTTCTGTAGTATACAATCTTGGAAATAATTGTTTTTTCTTCTGCCAGGATGATGCCGGTCATGCAAGTCAGACGAGAGCATTCTTGGTGTTATCATTATTTTATCATAAGCGATAAGCGAGGCGGCAGTGTACATAGGCAGGGGAATACAGACAGAGCCTAGTAGTGCATTATGAAAAAGCAAGATCCAGCACTACAGGTCGAAAGAGACCGCCACCACTCCTCACTGCACTGGCACAATGGGCGGCCATTCGAAGTCGAAGGCTGAGAAAAACACCAAAAAGCTCTAGATAAAGAAGCGCTTCCATATGCCATCAAACTTCATTAGTGGGAAAACCAGCCGAGGCCCGAATCCGGAGGCTGAGAGGTAAAGCCTATGAGTGCTTTGTAAAAAAAATTGTGGAAGAGATGAAGGAAAGGAAGAAGAACATTACTGTCAGTCACGCTATACTCAAAGGGCGTCTTGACAGAGGGAGGAGCTGCTCGAAGCCAACAACGGTGGAACGAGACAATGAGCGATAGTACGTAACAGATAATTGCCTAGATTATCTTCGCTTGTTCACACGGTGAGATATACCATTTTTGTAGTGTTTCAAGTGCCGGGATAGCACGATAATGAGACAAAACATAAACACCCTTTTTCCTTCATAAGTGTTTGGAAAAAGTACCTATAAAACGCCTTCAGTGTGAAGAAAGATACAATATAGTAACATCTACAAAGCTGATCCTAAAAAAACAGAGAGTCGAGAATCCTACACCGTTCGCAATTTCGGTGTTTCAAGTGACGGTTGATTGATGTGACTGTCATGATGTATCGTCAGACGTAAGACCATTCTGGCAATTCCAATGACTACTACGATGTTACGCTTTTCAAAGTCAACGGTTGCGCCGCGACGACGGCCAGTGGAGTCGAGCTCCGGCGGCACTCACTGGCAGTTCAGACTCCAGCAAATCGGCAGTTGTCACCGTAGGCCCTGGCCAGTGGCCACTGTTGAGTTGACTCAGATGAGCCCAACTTGAATGGTGTCGGCCCATTACTGAAGGCTTTTTCGCGTTCTCAGCCTTTGATTCGGATACTGCTTCAACCTGTTCAAGTTGCCACTGCTGGAATCGGGCCCGCCTCGCGTACTATACGCCGCGTCTTGAAGTACGAACCGTCTTCAACTTCACCTGCGTCACAAAACACAGGCTGCAGGGTGTAAACTTCAGGCTGGAATCTTCAGGTCTCAGGCTCCGCTCTCAACTTCAAAACTTCGCCGCCACCCGGGCGATTCCTGGGGAGTCGATGGTCAATCTTCGTCTCTCGGGGATAACCACGGTGTCAACGCACCTTCTAATCACCTCCGCGAACCGTGTCTCGACTCTGCTTGTTCAACGCTTCATAAGGATTGTCAACTGATCGAGTCCGCCTCATTTTCTGCGACCGCGACTTTGGAGCGGTGTAAGAAAGTTGACCCTTCAAGGACGCCAATGCAAAATGTAGTATACCTGACATCCAGCATTCACGGAAGGTCTCTTGCCAGGCACCGCAACCCGAGGTTCATCCAGAATTTCTGCATCAAAACAGGTGGTGATGACAACGTTTGGCACAACGCTGGCACACATCAGTGCTCGGGGCTCGGTTTCGGCGGTACTCAGAACAACATTAGCCGAAAATTCAAGTAGTAAGTGCCCCATGTGAACCCTTCACGTTTGTGTGGTGGTTGGCGAGCACTGACGATCAATCTATGATGTAGATGTATATGTATTGTAATGATGAACCCACCAAATTTCAAGCCTTCAAGCTCAAAAGGGGGCGATTGAGCTTATCCCATGATATACTGCAACAACGAGTTTCCTGTCTTCCTCGGAAGCTGCCCGAATCCACGACTGCGGCCCTTCCCTTGTGCTTTGAGGCCGGCGGAGAGAAACTCAGTAGAGTTCCATCCCCGGTCCAAGCAAGCTATACGGATGGTCAGTGGGAGATTCAATGTTCCTTTCGCTACGTTCGAGACATCCTCAGCAGTTGAACCAGGATGTATCATGCTGACCGCGGACCTATTAGGAGTCACTGCAAGTGAGGACATTCGGTTCTTTTGGTCCTCTGCTGCTATAGGCCACGATAGGTGTTCCTAGGTCGATAGCCAGTTCAAAAGTTTCGTACCACCATCACCAGAACAGGCAGTCCGATTGCTTCATCGAATATGGATAGACCTTCGCGGTCAATGATTGGAGGAGGAGTGAGAAGTTGACAAGAGGCTGATCATCAAGTTCACTTCGTTTATCCACGACATGGCGCCACGAACCGGAAATGGTACAAGAGGGATCAAAGGATTCTAAGGAAGACACCAATGAAAGCCTCGCATCCACGGAGGAAGGGCGGACGTGGGATACCATCGCTGGGTACTTCAAGAGTATTAAAATTCGCGTGTGTCTGAGAATCGGACGCATGATGCGGCCACCTTTCGAGATGCCCACCCCAGTGCATCTTGCGGTCAAAAGGCATCGCCGACATCCAGCCAGCCTCTCCGAATTGTGCACAATTTGCATCCAGCGATTTACTGAAGGCTTCGTGGACGCTAGTCCTAGTTCAGATGGAATCTCTGCTTCTGAATGAACGTATACCTGATGCTCATGAGCAATATCCTCCCGCTGCGAATAATTGGAATGTCACCTTCTGCCTTGGTTGGCTTTACTAGCTGTTCGGAGTACTCTTGTGTACTGACTTCCGGTCGAAGTCCCAGGTGGTGGTGGTGGTGGTGGTGGTGGTGGTGGTGGTGGTGAGTCTTCTGAGTGAGGACGGGCTATCACTGATATGATCAGATCTCGTAGGATACGGATACACGTGGTATAAATGAAGAACCAACGCAACTCTCGGATCCGAACGAGATACCCCCGTTGCTATCTCGGTGGTATACCGGAATACCCCTCTGCTAGGCAGGCGAAACCGAACTGACTAGAGCCACACCGGCGTCACATACGCAAATTTGCGGTGGAGCAACGCTGGAGAGTTCTTCGAGAACCTTCTGGGTCTATCTGGTCTTTCAAGTCTCTTGATCGCCAATGATCGGGCGGGACATTGTTTCTTCGTGACGTTTTGTTTCCTAGAGCGTATGTGGGCTCTAGTTTCACCTATGACCAGTCTTTGATATAGCCTTCTAGTTTAACGGACAAGGAACTTACATCTGATTTCGAGGTGGCATCTCCTCGACTTCCTCCGTGCGTGAAGCATAGCAGGGGCCTGTCCGGGGAACTGGTTGGCGTTATCGGCGTCGATCGGCTGCCAACGTCGTCGTTCTGACAGTC
>JBBPPY010000484.1:0-21522 GCA_038092195.1 Leccinum barrowsii
CCATTGCTAGTCTACGGTTATAAGTAACAAAAACCCAAAAGGTTGGAGCGCACCTTAACACAGTTGTCTTCACCAGATGTTATCAGAATTGGCTGGCCGGGTACCCATTGTACAGTACTGATGGCTGCGTCATGAGCACCCCTAATGAGATGCAATAGGCGACCGCCTGAGTTCAGGTCCCAGAGAGCTAGATGCCCGTGCGAAGAAACAGAGGCAAGAACCTGGTGCTCATCTTGCGTGGAAATGAATAAGTGAAAATGAAAATTCAGCAAAAGGAGGATCCTCACCACTTCGAAACGACAATCCTCTGATCGTGCCACCCTCCATGAACATTCTCATCAGCCTCTCGTCTGCACGTATGTCATATACGGATATTTCGCCGGATGTGAAGCCGACGCCCACGACATCAATTGCAGGAGACTGCACTAACGCTGTGATGGCGGAAGAGGTCATATTTGACAAGCCAGTAGTAAGCAGTTTTGAACTTGAAACCTTGTGTATGCAGGTCCTAGAACCAATATGTATATGTGAATCAATGGTACAGATACACTGATCACGACACTCACTGAGTTCGTATATTCCATAGCTGCAAGTCACCTTCGCTGCTGGCTACTAGTACTTTGTTCAGATAAGTCGCGGGATGCAGTAGAGACACTGCTGTGAAGCCAATGTCAAACTGTATGGAACAAGAAAACAAAGGTTCTAGAGTAAAATGAGACTCGTGAGGGACCATTCGACGGGCTACCCTCACCATCGCTTGAAACATCCCATACAAGCATTCGACTACCATCCTCGGTCAAGGCGAGCAAGAGAGATCCGAATATGACCGTAGAAGCCAGTGGGGTTCCAAGAGGATTTGCAACTCGAGTGATCTATTATAAAGTTGTTGGTGGAATTCAAGCACATCGAACACACATACCTCTTTTCCTCTCAAATATTTAACGACATAGACACCCGACGCCGCAAATATTGCATCGCCTTCCATGACTAGGGATGAGATTGCGTCTGGTTCCTCCGGGCCTGTACACCGAAGACCTTCAGAAGACCCCAGTGGTTTCAACAAGCATGTACTCACCAACAAATAACAGAGTCATCTTCCCCCCCTCCCAAAGTGCCCATGATCTGCCGAGGCATGTAAGGAGATGTGTCCGTGGGCCTTCGGTAGCACCCTTATGAGAACGCGTTTGCAAGTAAAATGGAATGTGATTCGTGACCAGTCCAAGTGCGCGGAACGGAGCAAACAAGCTATCGTCGTTTAGTTTTTGAGAATTCCTTGACGGTGCAGATTTTGTGGAGGTCCGAATCCTTTTTCGAGGACGTCCCTTGACGTCTCCGGGCTCTGCAAATTCAGCCATCACTTCGAGCGTATCTCTGCAGTGCAAAAGTGGAAAGTTGCAGAATCAAATCATCGTACACAATCACGTGACTGATCGTCACTACGAGTCTAGTAGTAGTAACTTGTACTAGTAGCATTTCATGATATCCAAACATGATCGTCATGCAATTATATCCGAAAGACCAACATGAACTGCGGCAATCTACATATCTAGTTCGATAAAATAGCGTTACAGTAAAGTTTACCCGACCAGCGTATAACAGTCTAGACCAGGCCATACCACCACCTGTATTACTTAACTGGAATTGTTATGATGTCTATACCATTGTCTCTTCTCGTACAGTTTCCCCCCCGAGACTGGGTGCCGTTTGTTTCGTAGGATTTGATTCGTCAACAATGGATGCTTCTTCCAACTTGGTAGATTCCGCTTCACCGAGGCTGGCCATTTGCATTGCCTCGCTTTTCTCGGTATCACCCTTCTCCGTGCCCTCCCGAACAACCGTCCGCTGCAGTGAATATGCGCGGATAAAGACAACGAGAATAAGGCCAAAAGCTGACAATGGTGTGTTCACAAGCCAGATCGTACTGATAGAGCGAGCATAGGCTTGCGTCACTGCAGCCCTCAGCGTGATATCCTATAGTAGATGAATTTGAGGTCAGAAAGCGTTGTAATCACTGAGTCCACTTACAGGAATTGAAGCTATTTGCCTAATACTGTCGTTGATCGAAGCGGCGTTGGCACTGATAGTAGAAACCCCCGCGATGGTTTTCAACCTTGCTTGGAGGGTACTCGAGATGATGGCTTCTCCGACTGTGATACCAATTGTACCACCCAGCGTACTTGAGTATATGTGAGCCTAGAGTCTCTGAAATGTACATGCCATCACGTACCGCGCAAAGACCAGTGCCCCTGTGCTCGTGGCCATGTCTTTGAGAGGCATGGCAGCTTGAAGTCCAATGAGCGGTGTCTATCGATAATATTAGGAAGACCAGCTTGTGAAGGATGGAAGACACGGCAAACCTGGAACAGGCAACCAATGCCAAGGGCTGTAATGAGTGGGTATATTTCCTGGATAGCACTGCAAATGTGATACAGATACTGGCGCAACCCCCGAAGAATATGCACTCACATGCTAGATGTACTGTCCAGCATAATCATGAGGCCCCATCCAATAGTCATCACGACCCAGGCAAACCACATGATTGGACGGTACGACCCAGTGTGTGAAACAACCACGCCTGAAAGTGCCGCTTGCAAGGCACCACCAAGGGAATATGGAAGCATCCTATTGAAGCAGAAATGAGTGATTTCGTATGTACCCAGGGAATTGGACTGACTTGACACCGGAGGTAGTGGCCGAGGCACCGAGAACTATATAAGATTGTTAGCCATCGACATAGAAAAAAGGGAATTAAGTAAATGTGCCTTGATAGTACATCGGTAGATAGCTGAACAATAGTCAGTATTGAGGTCGACCCACAAAATGAAAAGCGTACTATGATCCTATTCTCAAAAAAGTAAATGATACGTCAATGGCTTTCGGCATGGCTTGACATACCCGTAAAGAAAACGATAGCGTGCAAAAACACGGAAACTAGAATCAAGCCCGTTGTGCGAGTCTACAGAAAAATTTAGGAACCTGCAGCAGTAAAAGGCTGCACACGAGCCTTGAACAGTCGTGGCGGAATGATCGCAGATCGCTTGGTATATAACTCGTTGACCCCAAAGATCACGAGCAACAGAACTCCGATGACGAGGAGAGAAATGGTTTCCGCATTGTCCCCTGGGTAGAATTTAGTCTTGCAGCAGGTCCGTAGCAAAGTTTACATACACGTAGCTTCGCTCGAGTTGAACCCCACTAAAAGGCAGACGACGCCAGCGACCACAGTGACCAGTCCGATTATATCAAACTCCCTGGCATGATCGCGGAATGATTTTCCTTGATGCGGATTGAGGTTCAAGAACAAGAATAGAAGAACCCCTGCTACGCCGCCAGTCGGTCTATTTCAAAAATAATCAGACAATTCATTGAATTGGGGGAAGCATCTGACAAGTTGATCCAGAAACACCTTTGAACCTAATCAACAAGGAATCCGACTCTCAATTGGATAACATACCACCTCCACGAAACATGATCGGTGAATACCTAAAACATGGGTTAAGCCAGAAGCAGTGCTTCGCTCGAGGTAGACTCACTCCGCCAACGAGCGGTCCCACAACACTACAGGGATTGAGAAACCTCTGTTCATCATCAAACACACCACTCACCTTGCAATGCCCCAAGTAGCGCCAATAGCTCCTGCATATTTTCCTCGGCTAACAAGTCTGAAAGAGCAAGAGGCAAGCAAGAGGACAAGACTTACTCCTTGAGAGATACAATGTCTGATATAGTGATCTGAACCATTTGCATGATGCCACCGCCACCTATTCCCTGCACGGCACGGCAAACTATGAGCCAGGTCATGGTCTGGGCGGCACCACACAACCCTGATCCAAGCTGGACACGGTGTTACATTTGCATATTGATCGCGCCGAGTAAATTACAAACCAAGAATATGACGATGGATCCGTACAAGACTGGCTTGCGGCCTGTCAATCCAACAAGTGAGAGGGATGAGATAACAAAAGCGGAATAAACACAGACCAAACATATTAGAGAGTTTCCCGTATAACGGTCCCAAGGCCGCAGAGGCTAGCATGTATGCACTAAAACGAGGGTTAGGTCAGCGACGACATTGAACGTTGAGCTTACCTCCCAACCCAACTGTAATTGTTTCCTCCACCTAGATCGGCTACGATAGTAGGTAATGCAGTAGCTACGATGGTCTGCACGCAGTGTCAGGCAAATGCAAAGGTAAGATTGGTAAAGACATACCTGATCGAGTGCAGCGAGGAAGGTTGAACACATGAGGCCAAAAAAGACAATCCCGAGGCGATTCTTTGGCACGACATGCAGTTCATCCTGCTTCCAGGACGCCCCTGGCTCAGCCTTTCGTGCTGATTCCTCAGCCACAGGAACGGACGAAGACATGGTGGGCGGGAGTTGGGGAGAGAAGGGGGAGCAGGAGCAGAGTACGCGGTGGAATATGGGAGCGAGGATAGGGAGAGTCCTGGACTAGGTGAGTAAGGTGCATAGCAGTATTCTTAGTACCCGGCACTATTTCTGAAGGAATACCTCAGGGACCTCGACCTATACGGGAGTGGTCATGCCGACAAGCCGAAAACATTGGATTACACGTCCCGCCGGACGCCCGAGTGTCCATGCGGGGACACCGAGTGAATAATAGAATCATTCTGCACGAATGACTCACAGACAGAGCCAGAACATGCGAGACCCATCGCTAAGGGCAATGTGCGATTCACAGGTATGGCAAATATGTCTCCATTACATATGGAGTCATTGGTGGCCTGGCAATGGAGGGTGAAATTGCAACTGGACACGCTGCAAGTGCAAGTCAACCACTGGCACACGGCATCATCAACTGGTAGCTTACTAGTATGTCAACGCAAGACATAGTGATTTTCCGAAATATTCACGGGAGGTCGTAGTGACATGGCCAAATGTGGCAACCGCGCTCAGTGGCACGGAAAACCTTATCTCAGCGGTTTTGATTTCTTCTCTTCTTGACTTTGTTCAATTTGCCTCCCTCTCTCCTGTCTACATAGAATACTGTAGTTTCAGAAGATGACTGAACAAGCGATCCCTACCTTCAAGCTCGTTCTTGGTTAGTCAACATGCCTGCTTTCCTTGTCGTGGTTTATTTGAGGACTGATTTTTACCATGCTCGATCGATGCCCTGATTCCCTCACTTCGCGTCGCATTTTGTCGTCGCATCCCCTTCTGAAAAATTTCTTCTCATCGCCTCAAAACACTTTTAGTTGGTGACGGTGGCACTGGGAAAACCACCTTTGTCAAGGTAGAGTCGTGCCGCGATGGCAAATTTTGACCCGATCGCATGCTGATCCTCCCATCCACATAGCGCCACTTGACTGGCGAATTCGAGAAGAAATACATCGGTGCGCATCTATGTCATGTTATCGATGTTCACGTCTCTCATGCAATTTGTAGCCACTCTCGGTGTTGAAGTCCACCCCTTGACTTTCTCAACCAATTTCGGCACCATCTGTTTCAACGTCTGGGATACTGCGGGTCAAGAGAAGTTCGGTGGTCTCCGTGATGGTTATTATATTCAGGGTCAATGTGGTATCATCATGTTCGACGTTACCTCGAGAATCACGTACAAGAATGTGCCCAACTGGCACCGTGATCTCGAGCGTGTCTGCGAGAATATTCCAATCGTTCTTTGCGGAAACAAAGTCGATGTCAAGGTGAGTTGATGGGCACCGTTATTTTCCCATGATCAGTCTGACTTACCCGATGTTTCAGGAACGTAAAGTAAAGACGGGTGCTGTTACCTTCCATCGCAAAAAGAACCTCCAGTACTTCGAGATTTCTGCAAAGTCGAACTACAACTTCGAGAAGCCTTTCCTGTGGTTGGCAAGGAAGCTGGTCGGGTAAGTCCGGTACCAGCATAGTTTGCATCAGTCCCTCAACCTTTCTGTTTTAGAAATCAGAGCCTTGACTTTGTTGCTGCACCAGCTCTTGCTCCCGCTGAAGTTGTTCTGGATGCAAGCATTATTGCCCAATACGAAAAGGAGTTGAAGCAGGTGAATCGTCGTCTCTATTACGTGATCGCGTGACTATGTCTGACCCAATTATCAGGCTGAGGCTGTCCCTCTCCCAGAAGAGGAGGAGGATATCTGAATACGATAATGCATCTTCATATGTGCTCGGGACGACTATGATCTCGTAGTCTTGTGTCACTCATACCGGCCCACGCGTCCTTTTATTCATCATCTGGCTCTGTTTACCCACTTTCTTTCCGACTCGCAATAGTTCATCATCTCTTTGTTGTGATCATACACAAATCATACATCCTGAGCGCGCTCGTGGCCCCTATGATTGTAGGGGAAGTAAGTCGATGAAATGAATGATTTTATCAAAGTCGTGATATTGCTCATGGATGGAAGCATCCTAGTTTTGCAAGAGACCCCCGTAGTGCCTTTTGAGTAAACAGAGCGCAGCCTAGCAATAGCCCTCGCTTTTCGAGGGCTGTGAGCCGTAGAACCCCATGTCCCTCGTCTAAAAACTGTTCCCGCGTTTCTTGTGGCCAAGATAAAAAGGCTTCAAGAGTTTTCTGATCATTGACACCCAACTCGGCGAAAGCATTGAGACGGTGCTCAAGGCTGGGTGCCAAGGAACCCAGAAACTCCCTCACAATGGGATCACGGTTCTTCTATAATCAACTGAGATATTTTATCGTGCCACAAAAATGGACCTACCAGCATATCATTATCTTTTTGTTTCTTGGTGGACTGCCATGTGAGAAGTAATTAGAACTATAGGAAGTTAGCACAGCCTGGATACGAAAGAACTAACCGCTTTGTGGGGTACGCATGAATTTTGCGCTCTCAATTTCTTGAATTCATATCTCGATAATTTGAGGTGAGGTCGCCTCGTATCCACATATCTCTTGAGATAGACGCGTGCCGGCCAACAAGCCTCATATCTGATCAACCATGGGAGAGTGGTTTTGGCCTGGAGCAAGGCTGGCGATCAGTCTAAATATAATTGATAGCATGCTTACATACATTGGCAATCAGTCGGTCCACTCGACCGGGGGATTGTTCTTCCACGTACTTGAACGGATCTAAGTACTGACGAAACAGAGTCTGGATGGTTGTCTACCATAGTAGGCATCTGAATATCAGATAGAATGTGTGGAGCGATGTAACATACCCTTAGTTCCTTGTGTTGCTGGGAGTTTGGCTGTATTTCAGCTGCCTGGAGAAACACCAAAGCGTTCCGGTTGACATTTTGGTACAAGGCCATCGAGGCAGGACATGGAAAGGGGATTACGCGGGTATCGTTACACAGGCTAGATTCCTCTGCAGATTCATATTTCATTACACCAGGAATGATTGTACGTGGATATGCATACCTCGCATCGCGATCGCAGGACTGGAAAGGCCATCAGTGCAAGGTCAGATAAGGAAAAGCGGGGAAGTTGCACACGTGACTGATAGCTGAGTATGTAATGCAGCAGCACAGGCCTTGGGCAATCGCTCGTGTCGTTTTTCGATGATGCCCGTGAAGACGTCTCAATCCATCTGCCCGCAACCAGACCCAGTCTTCGAGGATGACATCGACATGCAACTACCACCTCCCCCTCTGCAACCAACACCACCGTCGCAGCCCATCCTTTCCATACAGACGACGGTAACCTCTTCCAAATCGACCCCTCCTCAAAAGCGCTCTCCCTCAGATGTAGTCTCTCGTGGCCGGACCCAGAGATCTTCCCCACCCGTGCCCGCACCCACACCAGACCCTGCCACAGACATTACTCGCCTGCGGGTCCGCGCCCAGCGTCACCATTGTCTGTATCCCGGTGCCACCTTTCAGGGAACACAGAAGAGCGGCAGGAACAGCTACGACGTCAACGTTACCATTGTCGTATGTTTCGCCTATCTCGTCCGCCCCACAATGCGCTAATCTGCTAAAGGACGTCGACTTTTCTTCCTCGTTCCTATGCGGATACCTCCGCATACGCGGCCTAACCAACGATTGGCCCGAGTTAACGACGTACTTTGACGCCGAAATCATAGGAAGCCGCTACGGCTTCCTGACCCAAAAGTGGGGAGCCAACGAACAGGAAGATATGGTCCATTGGCAACGTTTCCCCGCTTTCCGGCATGTCAAGAATGAGCTCAGGAGGCCCCACTTGACCATGCCTGATCGTGATCGGGGGGCTGTTTTTATGAGGTGGAAGGAGAGATTCCTGGTCCCTGATCATAGGGTACAAGACATCAATGGCGCAAGTTTCGCAGGTACTTTCTCGTTCAATCTTGCGAACAGTCTATCGTATCTGTAATATTCACGCTGTCTTTGACAGGTTTTTATTACGTTTGTGTGGATTTCAATCCTCAATCTCCAGCAGCCAGTGTACGCTCTGCTGCTCAATCATTTCCCCTCTGTGCAGAGGAGTGTGGGGAAGGTGATTTGTTGACGTCACCTTCCCCTGGTAAGCTAGAATCTATTCCCATTGGTCGTCGCCGAGATTCTAGCGTCCGACGAGGGGGACGTGGGTCATCTATTGGCCCCCGTTCCCCGCCGGCTGCTTCCATGAGCGGCTTCTACTTTCATCAAAACTCTGAACCGTGCGTGGTGTCTCCCTTACCTTGGAATTACCTGCTGATCGTGCACGTACGTATGTCAGGTATCAGCAACTGTCGCTGAGTCACGTTACCGAGCGCTCGAGCTCTTGCTTCGAGTTTCGCTAAGGACTTTGGGCGATAGATCCCATTTCCCCTGGCACGTTCCAGGCTTCGTCTTGATGTCGGATGTTGGTGCGCCTGTACAAGTTGGATAGTAAATGTGTGAACTCTTTGTGTTGTTTAGTGTTACCCCTTCATAGCATCGTACTCTACATGTATTCCTTGTTTTCATTTGCAACAGTGGTTTTTATTTAATTATTTTTATAAACGATTGTTTGAACGGAAGGTATGATGAGCAAAGTTGAGTTGCCCTGAGAACCAATTGGGAGCGTCCGGCTTCCGGCCCGATGTCAACCATCAGGGTTCACTAGCGATTCATTCTTCAGCCTGTCAACTCCATTCAAGTTGCTCAATTCAGCTACGGCAAATATCTGAAAGGACTCCGACTCCGAGTCGTACCGTGGCTACGCACAACTGGGAAAGCCGCCGTTGTGGAACGCTGTGCTAACTATATATATATCACCCCGCAGACTCGGACCATCTGACACTGCCAACAGCGGCGGTCATGATTACATATCGATCGTCATGAGCGTCTCTCTCGCACAACTTGAAGGTGCGCTACTTGCTAATGATTCTCTAGGTGCTGGGTTCTTCGATTCGTGCCTTGTTGCGGCGGTGCGTCGAGCTTACGCTCTGGAGTTACTAGCATCACCGGAATCACTGTGGCAAAAGACCTCGACATTTCACCAATGAGTCGTGGTGCGTCGGGTCCATCCTGCGTGTATCACGCTGTCTGTAGTCTCCCGTAGGCAGACCTTTAGGCAGAAGACAGTCGTTCCTTCTATCAGGCGCTGTCTGCACAAATTGCACACATACATTCACTGCGTTTCATATTCGTGACGGCTCTCACACGAGCTATGCAGGTATACCAAAAGGCGTTGAATGTGGGTGGCACCCTGGAACTCAGGAATAGTTACTGACGCCTAGTGCGTGGCTTGATCTGTTCCTGCCAGTGGTCCTGCCTCCCGTCAGGACAACACCTATCCTGTACGTCCCGTCTGAAGCACCACAGAGACCTTCTGACGGGAGCACGGGGGCCAGGGATGCGGCTCCTGCGTTACTGGGCACTGGTACTCCCATTCCACGGAACTGAACTTTCATTAGAAAAATTATTACCTCTCCCAGCCGGAGATCCAAGGGTATTGGGAGTACGTATTTCAGAAACACGACCTCTCCTCACACACGACATTCAATACACAAGTCAACCTCGTTGAGTGGGACGAGAACGCCAATATTATTGTGTACAAACTGACGCTTGTAGACACGGTGTCAGGGCAGTCTGCGTTTGCCGAAGTGGCTGGGGGGCATTTACGTCACCTTTACTCTTGAAAAGACGCCATGCTAGGTGTTAAGAACTTCAGAATCGGAGGTTTCCAGAGTCTGGCATTCTTCGCGCTGGAGGCACGATGTCGATCTGAAGAACAAGCGTGTCTGTGTCATCGGTAATGGGTGTTCTGTGTAGGGGCTTGCTCACCTCGTTGGTCACTTGAGGGTCCGTTCAAGGTCCTTTCTGACGTGCGCTCACGGCATGGCATGCAGGGCGCAATTCTTGCCCGTGATCTCTGAAGAGCAAACGACGGAAGTGATTAACTTCTGCCGGTCTCCACAGCGGTTTGTGATTCGGGTAGGTTCTTGTGTGCTTCGCTGGATACCGAGTCTGATCCGAGACAATGGAACAGGGACCATGCAGATATCCTGAGTGGATCAAGTCACTAGGCGTGTGCGCACGTCCTCCTGCTCGTGTGAGCATATCGCGCGTCAAATATGATTAGCGTACGCCCTGCCTAGCAGACGAAGTGCGGCTACTGTGTTTACTCTCGGGCCAAATTTTCTAGTCCGACCTCACCTAGTTCATTTACAAGAAGAAGCAGCTCTCATTTGGCAAGATCGTGCGAATGGTAACCGCATTCAGAGTTACTTTGACTCCGTTATTGACGGCCGCACAGTTGATGATCCAGTACCTGAAGATGCCGCGCCATCGGATAGCGTGGATAGGATGGATCATCCCTGACTATCGCATGTGTGTGGGTCATCTCTACCCGTTCGAAGGGCCAATTAAAAAACTTACATATAGCCCCGCAATGTAAACGGATCATCGTGAACCCTAGTTACCTCGCTGCTTTGCACAGGCCGAATATCCAGCTGAGATGGGACACGATTCGAGAAATTGCAGAAGACCGCGCTGGATGTGATTATCTTTGGGACGGATTTTTATCTGGCAAGTATTTGATGTTGATGCCGACCGCCGCCGTTCACTTTGAATGGATAGGCATGGAGTCGTTCCGAGTGCTCGATGGGATTACGCACGATCATCATTGTGGGGCAGCTGGATATTACGGAACCGTGTTCCCGGTGCTTCCGAACGTGTTTACCATTTGTAGGTGAGTCGGTCATGATGGAAAATGGGTTAGGAAGGGTGCAGACCCAGATTCTGCATTGGGGCATGCTTCTCCAAGTGCATGTGTTGCGGAGTCACGCGGTATGCACACATAGGTATAGATTATGTTGAAACCAGTGCCAGTGCCCATCATTCAAGGCGGTGAACTGGGTCCGCAAGCGAATGGAAAATACGATTTTCCTGAGCTGTAAGTTTTCGCACTACCATAAGGGGGGCCGGAACCTTTCCGGGGATGCAAGACTTTGCTGTACGGTGGATGCTGGGAAGGCCGCACTGGACGGATTTCGATGTGCTGGGTCGGAGATGGATCTGGAGGAAAGAAAGGTGAGGCCGGTGAGGGCTCAGGGCGGGGATGTAGCGGAGGGTGGTTGTAATAATACGATTTAATTGATCAAGTTCGGTTTTGTCCGATCCATTCTTCACCGCGCAGGCCATCCGAGCCTCGCCAGTGACTGACTGAGTGGACGTCCCTCCGCTCAGTTTTTTTTTTCTTTCTCCCCTCCTTCTCTACCAGTACCAGTCAGTAAATAATTATGGCTTCTCACCCGTCCGGCACCAACAACGTCGTCGGCGTACACTACCGCGTTGGTAAGAAAATCGGCGAGGGTTCCTTCGGTGTCATCTTTGAAGGTATTCATCCACCCTCCGTCCTCTTCCTTGCCCTCCTCCCTTCAACTCCGTCTCAGGTACCAACCTCCTCAACTCCACCACCGTCGCTATCAAGTTTGTTCGTCCGCAGCATTCCCTCTTCCCCCCCTGCCTGCTCATCATTCCTCCCAGGAACCCCGCAAGGCCGAAGCTCCCCAACTACGTGACGAATGCCGCTCGTATCGCATCCTCGCCGGCTGCCGTGCGTCTCTTGGCCACTCACACTCCCTCTGTCCCCCCTTCCACTGACATCGTCTCCAGCCGGCATACCTCAGATCTATCATTTCGGACAGGAAGGTCTGCACAATATTTTAGTCATCGACCTCCTTGGACCAAGCTTGGAAGACCTCTTCGACATGTGTGGGCGCAAGTTCTCCACCAAGACCGTGTGCATGGCTGCAAGGCAGATGGTACGGCACCCGGTCCCGAACAATAGACATTTTGTCACTCAACGTGATCCTCTTAGATCTCCAGAGTACAGACCATCCACGAGAAAAATCTCATATACCGCGATATCAAACCCGACAACTTCCTCATCGGCCGTCCCGGAACCAAGGCTGCGAACGGTATGCTCCGTCCTTGGCACCGGCAAGACCCAGTTCCTGAACAAGGTTTCCCGCAGTCATTCATGTCGTCGATTTCGGCATGGCCAAGCAATACCGCGACCCCAAGACGAAACAGCACATCCCTTACCGCGAACGGAAGAGTCTCAGCGGCACTGCACGATATATGAGCATCAATACCCACTTAGGACGGGGTGCGTCGCATGTGTTGGTCATCGCTCTGCCACATTGCTAAGGTTTTCACTTGCCAGAACAATCGCGAAGGGATGATCTCGAGTCTCTTGGCCATGTCTTCATGTACTTCCTGCGTGGCAGCCTGCCTTGGCAAGGTCTCAAAGCCGCAACCAACAAGCAGAAGTACGAGAAGATCGGAGAAAAGAAGCAGACAACGCATATTAGAGAGCTTTGTGAAGGCTACCCAGGTCGGATAACAAGTTTGGGTGCTCCAGCATTTTCACTGATCAGTGCTCCTCAGAAGAATTTGGTATCTATCTCAACTATGTCCGCAAACTTGGTTTCGAAGAAACTCCCGACTACGATTTTTTGCGAGAATTGTTCACAAAGGTCATGAAAAACAACAACGATGTCGACGACGGTGTCTACGATTGGAACATGTTGAACGGTGTGTCCAGGCGTATTTTTCTTTCCTTAGCTCATCCGACTGTCAGGTGGCAAAGGTTGGGAGGTCTCGATGGTATGTCATTATGATACACAATCATGTCGGCTATAAACTCAAGACATGACATTTTCAGGGTCAACAACCGGTCCCTTCCTTAGTACCGAATGTGCCACTCGCCCAGCCTCAGGATCGTAGACGGGATATGGAAAGACAACGTGATACCGAGTGGAGAAGGACGTCACAGCCCAACCCACAAGTAATTCCTCCCTCTCCTGCACTTGTGCGCCACGGATCGAAACAGCGTAGAGCCCCAAACGCGCTTACGCCTGGTGCTGGTGGCACCACGCATGGCCAGGGCACACCCTTGTCTGCGGCTGCTCAGGTCAACATTCCCATATCAACACCCCAGCACCGAGCGAGCTATACCGGAGTTGTGCAACACCCATATGCGAGCGCCACTTCAGGCATGGAATACGGAAACGACGAAGGTTACCCCAACCAGCCTTACGGTCGTGCCTCTCCTATGGTGTCGACCGTTGGTGCCGCACCGCCGGCGATCAGTAATGTTCGTGCACGAGGAAACGAAGTCGGTGTATCGCAAGGAGATGACTATCATGACCAAAACGGCGATCTCCAGAAACCCAAGTCAAGTTTCTGGAGAATCCTCACATGTCGATGCGGTTAGAGACCCCCCGTCCTCCATGCAGCTGTGTCCCTTGCTCTCTGTTACCACGAACGTACATCGTCACACGTCGCCGGTCATTTCTTTGTCCCTTGAATTTTTTGATATACCCTCTTTTTAGTTGCGCCTTAATATCCGCTTCGCTTGGTCATATGGTCTTTACCAGGAAATGGTAATGCTGACATTTTCAGACACTGAAGACTTTGCTATCACACAACCCGAAAGAAATCATCCCCCCCCTCTCCCCCCCTTTACGATCTGATTAGTGCTCTGCAGCTTAGTAGCAAACAGTGTTCAAGAAATCAGTTATGCGTGACATTGATAGAACATGACGCGTACGTCGACAACTACTAGTAGGACAGCAAGGCGATAGCATCGTTACGGAAGGGTAAATTTTTATGGGACAAACGGAAGATAGTTTGATGGTTATACAAGGGACCTGAGGAGCCTAAAATTGGCACTGCTAAATCTGTTCGTCGTTCTCGAGAACCGGGAAAAATCCATGGATATACTAAAATCCATCCATCAAGCGCTTGGCGGGTAGTCCTGTATGCATCACCTCATCATCATCCAACGACAACGTACGGTGTGCACTGGCGTCCCCGGTCGAAGAGTTCGGCGGGGATGGGTTTCCGTTCGGTACATCGCCCCGAATATGCAAAGATCGGCCTCGCCCCCTGCCCCTCCTGCCCCTTCCGTTCGTTTGTCCTTGGGGAGCTCGACTTCGACCATGCTGCTGCTGAGGCGTAAAATAAGGCTGTGTTCGATTGCCATGCAAGTCATTGCCGCTTCGCAACCTGAGGCTGCGAGGCTCCGTCGGCGTTCGACGACGAGGGGGCGTGGAAGCGGTCTCAGCAGAGGACGGTGAACATGGTTGAAGAGCCTCAATGGGAGGATGGTCAAACTCAGGGATAGATCGGATCCGGCTATCGGATGTGACATTCCGAGATCGCCATCTAGGATGAGTGGAAAGTTCCGGGCGAAAACATGGAGGAGTCGAGGGCGGGGGTGGGGGAAGAGGTGGTGGTGGAAAGAGAGGAGGAGGAGGGTTATACCGCTTATTGATTTCGTCCAGGTTGTCGCGATACATGTCACGCTGGTGCTTAATCACGTCCACTTGGCTGCGCAGATTATGGGTTTCTTCTTGCAGTCTAGTAATACAACTGGTCAGGTCCTCGAGAGGTTGGTTATCTGAAGAATATCGAGTGAAATTAAGGCTTTTTTGTACACCGATATCCCTATACTGGGGTTTCGTAGCAGGGCTGACAACACCATCAATAATAGGGGGAACTGCGTCGGGAGAAAGAGGGGTAGAAGAAACACGAGCAGAACCAGTGCCATTGAGTTGAAATGTCTGGTTCAGTGCGTTGGCAAGAATATCGTTTTGGGGTGTAACATCTCGGACATCAAGGGGGGAGAGGATGCGTTTCAAGTATCGTGATGGCCTTGCAAGTTGTGGTGTAAGGCTCTGCTTCTCGCTGCAGCGAGGGGTCGGGCTCACCGAGAAGCAGTGCCTTGGGAAACTTTTCTCTTTCTTCTCGATGGTAGCCGGTCGGATACCCCTCCCGACAAAGACTCGTTAGGTCTGGGAGGTCTAGCGGTATCTGACAACAAAGAGACAGTAGTGGTCCGCTCTTGGCTCCGTTGAGACAAAGTCTTGTATTTTTTCCCATCATACCCCTTGGGTAGTCGAATTTCGACGCAATCAAAGACCAGCTTTTGTCTCAGCTGTGAACCCAGGGGAAAGGAAAGCTCCGTGGTACGTTGTCCGTCCAGTGTGTTCAAAGCCGAGGGGGCAAGGAATGAGAGCGGTGAAGAGTCCATCTCAGGTGGGAGCTCAGTCAGGTCACTAAGATTATCCATGTCGTCGTCGAAAAGAGATCTAGCTGGAGCAGGTTGCGTGGAGACTACAGGCGAGCAATGACCTGATGGGAAGCAACTGGAATCACCATGCTGTTTTTGACTGTTCGCATCTCCGGGACTGTAAAGCGCTTGGAGTGTAGCCAATTCGGACGAGGAAGATCCCGAATCAATGGCGGGTGGGCGGAAATGAGGAATGTCGACCGATAAGCTGGGCTGGCGGGGGGGTTGAACTTCATCCACAACTCCCGGAGAAGTAGATGTTCTATGAGAATTGGAACCTCCATTTGCCGTTGGTGTTTCCACGGGTGGATCATCCAAAGCGTGACCATTTTGTAACTCGTCACCACGAATTTCATCAGGCAACCCAATCGGCGCTTTTGAGGGACTATGGTTTATCTGCGCGTGATGTAGTCGACAGAGAAGTGGACTTAGAATCATGACTAACCGGAATCGACGCTGGTTGCGTAAATCGGTCGTACCAACCAGGTTTGGTCACCTCAGGTGCTATGGGCCTGCAGGCTGTAAAGGTCTTGGCCAGGTATGCAAGCCTTTGTGATGCATTGGGGCGAGCGCCCTTTTGCTCGTCCTCGATGACCCGCTGCAATTGTTCTCGATATTGGGGCGAATTATTGCGATGAAATTGGTGCCAAGTCGCGTCTCCGTCGTGATGCTCGGAAAGCGTTATGGCATCCACTGAATGGATAGAATCCATATCCAAATAGTGGGTATAACATTTGGAGATATGGCAAGGTTTGCAGCACACGGCTGCAGAAGCAGGCACTTGGTGGGCTGCACGCGCTCGGCAGCTCCTCGTTGCCTTGAGAGTGTCAACTACAGACCAGTTATTATGCAGGGGACAGAACACACCTTGGCATCCATCAGTCGTCTTTGGAACAACTTGCAGGCAGCCTCAAATATATTCGCGTCTTGTTCGGAGAGCAATTTACTAGTTTGGATGAGAACGGGGCCACGTATAATGACATGCAACTTACAGTGGGTCTTCGGACAAATACCCATACACATTGGTGTAGTCATTGTCAATGCGTTGAATTGCTGTGATTGCCCGGTCCCTGATTTCCAGCAGGTCGCTAAAGGGTCGACATTGAACCGGCTCCGGTCCCGCACACTGGCATGTCCTGCCTTCCACGTAGCATGATGGACAGAGAACAAGACCGTCTCCAACCAGCAGAACATCAGCAGAGGCACCAGAAGAAGACGCGGGAAGACACGAGTCGCATTCAAAGAAACTCTGGAATATATCAGCCCCGCAAAAGTCACAGTGAAGATCATCAGTGTGGGAAGCCTGCGAGTACGAAACGTGGGGCATCGAGTTGCGGGAATTTGAAAACTCGCTAGCAAGAATGTCATCGAAAAGCAAGATGAGTTGCTTCAGATTCTGTGCCGATGTGGGACAGGAACTAATTTCGGAACGCTCCGGCAAATTTTCCGTGAGGCGGGTGAAATGTTGCAAAGCATGAAATATGTTGGTCTTGACTTTGTAAATCTCTTGCCTGCATACTCTGCGCATGATGGGTCGACAAACAATGACTAGCATGTAGCCGGAGCTCTTACCTGTGATAGATGGGAAGCTCGTGCCACAAGGCCGCCTGCAGACCAACGAGAGACATGCGCGACCACGACGTTTTGATCGTGATTCCACCCTTGTTGACCACCTGGTGGCAAGATCTCGGAGGAACGAGTACTAAATCGCCCAACTGCTGTTCGGCGATATACACGTCAAAAGGGGCCTTTGCAAGTTCTTCGATGGTAACCACATGGGTTTCTAGGTCGACTTCCTGCCCTAATTGGTGAAAATACGCGGCAACCTGGGGGACCGCGGAAGTCTTTGTCATGAACCAGAATGCTGAGCCAGCGTGCTCTGAAAAGCACATGAGGTTTTGGCCAGTTGATGCACAAAGGTCTTTGTGAAATGGTGTGAATGTATCCCCTATGCCAGTGTAGCACATGAGAGTCTGGACCTTTGCCTGCAGCGATTGAGACGGGAGAAAGAAAAACAGAGGTCGAGAGCAAACCTTTTCGGGAAGAAGCTCGAGGAGATTGTTTGGTCCGTTGAACAAGAGCTCGTCAGGGAGAGCGCCTGACTGTGTGAGCCACGCTATCCAGTCTGCGGGACATTCACCATCCTTTCCATAGAGTCGCTCCTTTTCTGTAGGAGAAATGGGTTCCTTTTCGATACGCATACAAACAGGTTTGGGCTTACCATTTGCACTCGCATATGCGGGGCTGTCGCGTAGCCTTTGTATGAAGTCGCCTATGGGGATCTTGAAATCGGACCAATCGTGTACATTTCGGACGGATGGATCTTGGACGGTGTTGAAATCAGGGGGAAGGAGGGAGAAGATGAAGATGAACGCGACTGACTTTGATCACCATTCTTTCTGAGCCAGTCGAGATTAAACAAAGCTCTTGGCCACATTGGATGTCTGTTCCAACCGGTGATAATCAAAGGATTTCCATCCCGCTCGACGAGTGGGACGACGACGTCGACCTTTGCGTTCGGTGACGAGTAGTGCACGCGCTGTACAGGATGGAAATTAGGTGAGCTGGCGATGATAGACTTCAAGTCCCATCCGAGTGTTGTAATGAAAGGGCGAGTAATCGTTTGGCCCTCCATTGGAGAGGTAGTAGAAGGTCAAACACCAACTGGCAACGCGAGCACGTGATCCGCGTCAACGTTGTCGTCGACGATGACCGAACACGATCCAGACGTCGTTGATTTCTGGGATTTCGTCGCTTGTGCAGTATGCCATCTCCCATTCTCTCCTCCAGACAGAGGACCTCCACCCGTGCCGTTCTGGATCACAGAATGTGGTCATGTCTTGTGCAACTCACACCTCAGTCAGAACTTTTCTTTCTTCTCGAATACACCACTCACGTCCTCGCACAGACCCAAATCAAACCTGTGCCAAGTGCGGTGACCAGGATATACAACTCATACCCCTCCAGCGCAATGTATGCACCCTCTCGTCCATCTTCATGCCTCTTGCTCGAAATCCGCTAGATCGAGCAACCCATGGCAGATTGGTTTCGCTCCTTACCTCATGCAATCGACAGCATGGCAAATGCTGTAAAGGTATGTTTCACCAGACTCCCAGAATTGTTCCACTCCCTCTGCTCCCAACCCAGTTTCAGCAAGCGTCCCTCGCTGCGCTAGTGAGACATTATCGAAACCAGTGCTTGCAGCTTTCTTCGACTTGCGACAGACTTCGCAACGAACGCAGGTCGCTCCGAAAGTCAGTATTTGTCCGATAGAGTCCGTACAACAACGAAAACTCCCTTCCAGGGAAGTCGAGGTTCAGCGGAGAGAACTTGACATGTACCGCACTAGGGGACCTGCATCCGATCAGATCCGAGAGCTGTCTACCCACCTGAACCACAATGGCAAACGGCCCATAGCCGAACTACGAGGGTAAGCTACTATCCCGCTCGTGTAACTCAACGCGAGGCATATCTGCCCAGTTCAAACAGCAGTGCCAAGACGAACTCGAGCCCAAGATCCATCCGGACACCGATTGCTCCCTTGCGTCTTACTCTGCAGCCAGGGGAACACCCCAGCTTCACTCGACAGGAACCGTCTGGGCAAGGACTTGCAAACACGGTTGACAGACCTGGCAGCAGTCGGTTTGCAGAGCACGTCCTCGTCACTCCTCTTTCGTACATCTCTTATCGTTTCTCTAGACAATTTGCGTATCATGGACAAGATAGCTCTCGAGCGAGACCGCCGCGACATCCAGACGAACAACAATCGGCAGCCCTACAACAATCACGATTCACCGCGGGTCATGTTACGATGGCTCCACCTCCTCCACCGGTTCAGGGAAACCGGTTCAAACCAGTCACCAACCAGGCACATCTGCAAACCGATGAAAGGATGGAGAGCTCGATCTCGCAGACCTTTGAGCCACGCCGAGTTACCAAGATTTCAGAGAGCATGGGACCACCCCCGACTCCTCAGCGTCCCTTCTCTGCCGCACTGCGAACACCGTCGAGAATACCCACGCAAGATGCCACGACCTCGCAGACCAACCGATTCATTCCCACCTCATCCAGAAATTCTACCACGATGACAGTCGCAGCCAACGTTGGCAGAGCTTTGGGAGGAAACCGCATGCCTTTTATGCCACCACAAAGTTCAAAGGGGTTTGGTTAATACGTTCGGTCCTGTTAAAATAAATGTATTCTTTGGCCCAAATTGCGGTGTAAAGCGTAGTAAGCGTGTGAGCGGCGTAGCGAGGGCAGGTCTCTCCTGACACAAAACTGCTGTGCCAAGTACTGCGGACAGGTTATTTAAGCCTTGTCGCAGCACCCTCATCCCATCCCCAGAATCATGGCGTACAAGGATCCATATGCCGGGCAGCATGGGCGATATGACTCGCATTACACTGACGCACCTGACTTCAACCCCTACAACAACCCACAACCTCACCAAGCATACGACCAGGGCGGCTATGATTCATATGCAGCACCAGCAGGGTATCAGGACGACGCCAACAATGGCCAGTCTACGAACCCTGGAGGACCAGGCGGACGCAAGATAGAGAGCACCCAATATGATCAAGGAGCGCTCGCACGAGGTACCACTGGCAAGTGCGTGTCTCCCTTTGTAGAGCCATTGTCAGAGCGGGGCGCTGAGATGCTATTTTCATACAGGCGATTCCGCGATCTGAGACACTGGCGTTATGAACACCATAGAGGTCTGTGGGCCAAGGTACGCACCGCAGCAGCTTCGTCAATGGCGACCGGCGCTCAAGCGCTCAATCTTCTAACAGGGTAGTCGAGTGGCATGCATCGGGCGGTTCTGTTGTTGCACTCTCATGATGATTGTATTCCTCATCGTCGGCATCGTAATACCCCTTGCGCTGGTGAGTGAACTCTGGTCGAGGAATACACATCACTCACAACACCCTCCTCAAGTGGGCCCGTCCTCCAAATATTATAATTGGGAATGTACAGGCTATAACCAACGGAAGCGAGGTAACTGCATCTCACTACTATCGTTTGCATCCGCTTAAGCGCCCCTATCTTCATAGATCCAGACTGTTACCAACGGTATTAAGCTCAACCTCCAGATTCCGATACAGTACGTGCGAGGTTCCAGGTGCATCGTAGCTTCACACTCACTTGGACGATAGAGTCAGCAATCCCAACTACTTTAGTGTCTCGTTCTCTTCGATAAAAGCGAATGTATGCGTCTCTTGAAAACCACCTTTGTGTTGCTAATCACCCTCTTAGATTTACTATCCGATTAACAACACGCTTATTGGAGGAGGACAAGAAAATGACATTACCTTCCACTCACATTCTAGCACCAACTTCACTTTCCCATTCTCGATTGAATACACCACCACCATGCAATCAAGTGCAGCGATCATTGCAGACTTGTTAACAAAGTGTGACAATTCAGGGTCGGACATCACTGTGGACTACGAGATCACGGTAGGTGGAGCTCCATTTGGCGCGCCGAATCTTGAAAGATCTGATTATTTTGTCTGCTAGCTTGGTTTGCGTATCGTTTTCTTTACAGTCTCGCCGACCATAAGCAATTCTGCTAGTTTCGTATGTCCTTTGACATCATCTGAGATCGGGGTAAGGGGTTTTTCGAGAGAGCATTGCAATTTTCTCATGTTTTTTCTAGAGCTTAACGTCTGCGCTGGGAAGCGCTGGACTGTGATTAAACACCTTACACCTTACTAGTATCAGCCTTCGTCCGGACTTTTTCTACGACGTCATATATGCATGAATCACACATGGACTATAGAATCACCGTATTACTTCAACACCCACTATTATGTGGCCTTCGATCGATACGTTGTATATAGATCACAGTAATTGTTGTCAGCGATTGAACTCAGTTTGAGTCCGAGTAAGAAACGTTCCTTGAACCTGGTCCAGGGATGCCACGCGAAGGAGAAACATTCCTACCTCGAATACACTCAGTGTTCTACGCGATATTCAATGTCAAGACCGGCCCAAAAATCGTTTGCCAGGTCCCCGAAGGCCTCATAGCACTGGCTGCGCCGGCAACCAGCTTGTCGGTGACTTCCTCGCCAAAGCCG
>JBBPPY010000485.1:0-21496 GCA_038092195.1 Leccinum barrowsii
GCACGGGTTATGGCACGAGAAGCACGGCCTCGAGAAACTCGCTATTATTTACAGCTTTCCACAGATTCTCCTCATGTGGGGGTGAGTCCTAGGATGTTTGTGGTTGGTCGGTTTGATGACCGTACTTTCACAGCATCATCCTTTTCTTTGCAGGTGCCGCCTTTCAGTGGTGTTCTCCAGAGAGGACGTCTTTGCGGTTCAGTGCAGTTGGCTTCATGATCCCGGTGACTCTCTTGGTGCTCTGGTGCATTTGGACGACCAGAGGCCATTCCCGAGTGGATCTGTTCCGGGTCAAACCGGTGGATTTCACCCACCATGTCTCAGGATTAGGTCACCGAGTCCGTACGTTGGTCAGGTCATTCACTCGAAGTGCGGCGAGTGATCCCGAAGAGAATCATGCCATGGACAATCTTCCCAGAGAGTTTTCATGATTCTTCTTGTTATGTGCTTAGCATCTTTCAGCGCATATTTATCATGAAGTTGTCTAAGTCCGCGTTCTGGATGATGTATGTACTACTGAGACTTAGTACGAACCATGTAACGGTGCCCGGAGCATCCTGGAATATCTGTACGCATGCGAGGAAGATCCCGCTGGTTTCAATTTGTCGGGTACTCCCTCTGTCTGATCCTCGGGAGGTCTGTCCATGACCCGGCCACCTGTGATCTCTCTGGTCTCCCGTCCATCCATGCGCCACCCCCAGTCATTCGTCTCATACTCTTTTCGTCACGATCAAAAGCCCCTTCACCGTGTCTGCCTTGTTCGCTATCCTCCTGCTCGCGCCCTGGACCATCTTGTTGGCTTTGGTACGCTCCCTTTTCACATGCGTCTTCGCTGGACTCACTCGCACATTCACCCCACAGGTCGGCGTGCGCGTTCCGCACCTCGCATATTGCCCTTCACTGCCTTCCTCTGCGTTTCTGGTAGTGGCGGGCTGGGAAAAATTGACGTCAAAAGGTAGAAGAAGAAGAAGAAATGTGCGTACTACGAGGAGGCTTCAAGTCGACTTTGAGCCGGTCGTGTACCACGGTCCGGATGTGCGAGAACAGACAACGTGACGACGAGAGGAGTGTGGGTGATAGGTAGGTTGTAACACGAGGACGATCAATGCATGTACCTCGTGCAAAACCGCTGGTGCACCGGTGACTCAGGGACAGGTATGCGTTGAAACGTTGATGTCTGATGTGAACGTGAAGAAATGAGATATCGTGCGTCAGCGCTTTGCCATTCACAGTGGGAAGACAGCATACCAACTTTTTTTGCTTTTTGATAGCCAAGCAGTATACCAACACTGCGTAGCTGGGATGCCTGCCAGTGCTCGCATGTGCGGTGTTGTTTCTGTCCGTCATACATGCTCTTCGATGTTCATCGTTTGCCGCGCTGGCTGTAGTAGTGACTGCTGTTGAATGCATCCAGGGCGAAACACAAAAGCATCAGCACCATCCAGCGTAGGTACTAGTATGTGCGTCTGAACATACTTTGAAGTTATAATCTTCCTGGTGAGTATCTTGGCTCCAGGAACTCGGACGACGGACTCGGATGCAATTGAGCACCTACATCTGGAGTGTGCAGATGTACAAATTTAATAGCAACATGCACCCCACGCAGACGGCCAGAGCGACAAGTCCGAGTACTCCCACCGGAACCTGACATGGACACCTCGCATGTGATGCGGCGCTGATACTTGACCACCAGACGAAGTGGGTTTCCCACATACAAAGTCAACAACCCATGCACACGATGCGATGTTCTAGCCGTCGATCCATCAAATACTGTGCGACACAGGGTTACAATTGAAACTTGAGCGCTCCAACGCACACATCTTACCAAAACAGTATTCACAACCAGTGGGCCACGGCGCCGCGTTCGCCGGTGTGGATCGTGGACCAGAGTACATGACCGCCCGCGTAGAGAATGAAGAAGGATCACTTGAGCGTTTCGATTACCTGACGCGGCGATCGATGAATACCAGCGGCTAAGGAGCAAACCACATCATTATCCAAATCACCGACTCACATGGGCGGTTGCATCATGGATTGCAGACACAACTACGCGCGTACACACTTGCCAAGGATGGGTTTTGATTGAGAACAATAGATCGATGTAGTAGAATCCACTCTCCGCGACGTTGTTTTGTTGATTGGACACTCGATCGATCAATCGAGACACAACTGTGGCAGTGCCACGTCATAGCAATGGACGTCACATTTACTACCTATTGAAGATAATCATACTAGAAGGCTGTAGTTTGGCTCAAACTTTCTCTCACATTCCTCATGGCGATACTAAACTCATTGTGGACTCGGCTTTTCAGCTATTTCCTGGCATTCATACGCAGGTCGCCTCCTCTCAGACTGATAAATCACTTGCTTGCATTCTTCGCCCGGCGATGGACACGCACAACCCCACGCAATCCATCCCTCCGCCACTGCCAAGAACCCCCTGATCCATCCACTACTTTAGACGCTGCTGTCGTCTGTGCCATGAGTGATCCATCTCCCGGACCTTCTGATACTCCGAGTCACGAAGATGGTCGACTTTCTCAGGCTGCCGTGGACCTACGTTATACGAATGAAAGAAGTCTATCTGGTGGCCACCTTATCCCACCACCTCCGGCCCTCGCAAGACGCTTTTCTCGGGATCGCACCTCATGGGTGCCAGGCAGTCAGCCTTCAGTCCAAGATGAACCCGTTTCGATCGATTACACGATTCACCGCTCATCACAAGGCATAGCCAACTCTATCGTTCGACCAAGTTCCAGTGCTACTATGCACAGTCACTACGGCAATCAGTCACCCAAGTCGGATACTTACCTTATGCCCACGACATCTCGCCCTCCTAGCCCTTTGCAGCTTCACCGAGTCGTTAGCCGGACATCGATGGCGTCGACGTCAGCAGGGAGACCTGTGGTGAAATCTTTTCCCAATGTAACATCATCATCTTCACTGTCCGTCGTCTCGGGGGGGTCTCACAACTCTCGAAAATCCATTGGGCGAGCTTCATATCGAGAGTATCGTGGCTCAATTCGGATTCGGGCCTCAGTATCGGACCTAACTGTGGGACACGTCGTTGGTCCTTCATCTCCTACCCAGGGAAGGGCTGAACCAGATGATTCTGCCGCTTTTGAAATTTGTGTCGCTCTGCCGAGGGACGGTCATCCAAGTATACCCGGAGAGCCAATGCTTCTCGATCTATTTCTCCCAACGTCGGTCAATGGCTTATTGCGGTACGAGAACCGCGAGACCAGGTAGTGTGCGCAAAATGTCTGATCGAGTCAAGATTTAATGATGTGTAATACGCTCAGACTTCCATTCGGACGCGATCACACAATTGAAGCAATGTCGCATGAATATCCCGAGACGCCGCCGTTCGTTCCATTTCTGCGTCAAAAGTGTATTTTCATTCAATTTTCATTTCCAGGGAGGTCCCGGAGGGCTGGACAGCCTATCGGCACCCAGAGGGTGCTATTTACTATGTGCATCGCCAGTCGGTTAGTGATTCCCAGTGACATCTGGATGTTATTCTTCAAATATCTCAACTATGGAATTATAGAAAACGTTTACGGAAGTAAATATTTGCAATGAGCAGATCCACGGGGACATTGAATACTTCAGAAAAACTTTGCTCTCAAAGTTAGAAGCTGAGATCAAAACCAGAGTACTCTCCAAATCGCTGAAAGTCGACGAACTTCAGCTAGTTTTGGAACCAAAAGTATTGGACGGGCATGTGATGTGTTGCTATTATTTTGTGAATCCACCGGCCAGGAGTCTCTTTTGGCTGCAGGACTGGGAAGGGGAGGATGTATTCGGGGATTGTAAAGGTATCATATCGCCTGCACACAAAGGTAAGTAAGCTTCGAGCTATCCGCGTGCTGGGTTTATTGATGGTTGTGAATCCGTTGACAGGGCTGGCTATCCAAGCCCATTACTGGTGTGCTACATATGTGAGTTGCATGCTCTATGGCATTCACGAGCTTGACGTTTCACCATCCAGTTAGTCGAATGTAAATTTTTGGTGTCTGAAACAATACTAGGAGGCACTGCGACCACTTCCCAAACTTCCTCAAAATCACAAAGGAATTAAAAGACGAGGTCATAGATATGATTCTTCATGCAACATGTGGTGGGTGCTTCGCCCCATGTTGTTCTATGCCCGGCCAATGATCGGAACTATAGATCACCTTTCGTCGACGAGGTCGTCGTGCCCCTTAAACGCAGAGGAGCTTCAAAGTTACTTGTCCCTTGTTCGTGAAATTGACCGTACGTTGTATATTCAGGAACATACGCCTACTTATCCCTTGTTCACTCAGCAAAAAGGACGGAAACACGCAAACATTGTGTTATCATCATCGGTGTGTTGAATACGTTTCGCTAGTTCATAGAAGGCGCCCTGATTATCTACCCTGCAGGTCGAGTCATGCACACGTTCTGTACGTCTCCATCATGTTCTCGGAAGCTTTTTTTTTCCATTCACACATGCAGATCACAACTATTTTCTCCACTTTTACGGGGAAGAATGTGCCCGCCTTAATTTTGACCAATCGGTTCATGGATGGGAATATCAACCCTCGCTACTCATGACATTATTCTCGCCACTGTTATTCATGGCGCATGTTAACAACACTCGACTTTTACATAGAATCTATGTCGATGACATTGCGAGCAAAGAAAAGTGGCACATGTTCATCACTAGGCTGAACTCTCAGCTCCAGGACACTAGTTTGTTGGTAAGTGCACGGAATCCCACAGCTCTGAACAAAATGATGAATGTCTTCTAGGCAACTGTGCTAATGAATGCCAACGTCAGCTTTCTTCAAATACAGACAATGACACCAAATTCAGCTCAGCAATTCCTGATCAATATGTCGCTAGTGGCAAGCTTGGCGAGTATTGTCCTCGGATTGATCTTCATTGGGCAAACCCGTATTGATGAGAGGAATACCCCGCTCGAGACTGTTAGTAAACCATATCTCATGCATGAGACGTAGGTGTCTCTAACTTGAACAGGCTAAATTTTTGCACGGGTTATGGCACGAGAAGCACGGCCTCGAGAAACTTGCTATCATTTACAGCCTTCCGCAGACTCTTCTCATGTGGGGGTGAGTCCTAGGATATTTGTGGTTGGCCAGTTTTCGTGACGGTACTTTCACAGCATGGTACTTTTCTTTGCAGGTGCCGCCTTTCAATGGTGTTCTCCGGAAAGGACGTCTTTGCGGTTCAGTGCGGTTGGCTTCATGATCGCAGTAGTCCTGTTGGTGATGTGGTGCATTTGGACGGCCAGAGGCCATTCCCGAGTGGATCTGTTCCAGGTCAAAACGGCAGATTTCACCCGCCGTGTCTCAGGATTTGGTCCCCGAGTTCGAATGTTGGTCACGTCATTTATTAGAAGCCCGGCGAGACCTGATTCCGAAGAGGATGCTATCACGATGGACAATCTTCCCAAATAGTTTTCATGTCCCTGTTATGCGCTTATCATCTTTCAGGGATGATTCTACGATACCGGGGACGTGTGCTGGAGGTACATATTTATCATGAAGTTGTCAAAGCCCGCGTTCTGGGTGATGTACTAGCATTTCTTTCCCTGTTGGATACAATGGATAGTCAATATTTCAATACTGAATATATTTATATTTTGTATACTTACGAACCATGTAACCCGGAACTTTCATACAATTACTGGCATGTATTTCGGATCCTCCACGGTGAGCAGTTAGTCGATCCGTAAAGCAGCAACGTGAAACATACAGTACCCACTTTGGCAAAGTTCGACCAAGATCCCCCCGCCAATGGTCGAGTCCAGCCTGCGCGCAAGCATTCTTGAAAAATACCTTTGCGTTGGTGGGCATGTGGTTGACACAAAGCCCATATTATTTCTGTAAAAGGCGTTCGCATCAAAACTTTCGATCGAGGACCGAAAGCAAATACCCACCACGTCCGAGGCGATTCAAGTTCACGAATGGTTTTCTCAACCCACACACATCGTACATATCCGGAGGCCACGTGACTCGTGCACTCGAGGATTTCTCAAAAACAAACCGTTGATCAAATAGACTCTGCGATGACGAAAGCGGGTTAGAGTTGACTCACCGTTGACGGTGGCTGGCCCACGCAGCTTCGAACCAGACGTACAATTTCACGCACGAACCATGGCTCAAAATCAGTAAGCACTGCGCACCGACGAATGCGAGGACGAGCCACTGGTGACGACACCAATTCTTAGTACGGTAGATCATAGAGTGAAACCCTGAGGGCTCTCGGTGCCGAACATTCACAGAAGGTTCGTTGGCTTGAATTCTGTGTTGACTCAGTACTTTCACTGACCGTCACGTCTGCAAGACCAGTAAATGGCGTTTGACCACTGGCACTGCATACTACAAATGGATTGAACTCACCGTTTCAAAGTCAAGATGATATTTATTTATGGCTCAGGAGTATTTATGATACAAGGCACTCAACAACTTGTTTGTCGTTCAAGGCTGTCCATAGCCACAAGTAAAGCTCGGGTGTCATGAATTTACTCCAATGCGTTGACTAAAAACCAATCCCAGGTATTTCTCAGGCGTTCTCGAGGGAATGCGAAACGTACAACAACGATAACTACGGAATGAGCGCATAAAAACACAGGTAATAACCAAGCGAGCATTGAGCTTGAACTTCGGCTGACGTGTTAACGAATCGTCCACCTCTAACTTGTGACTTCTCTGCCTTTGTAGTTTTGGGGGTTTGAAACACTGAAAGACGGAACCATTAGCTACGTCCAACAGTCATCTCGATGTAAACTCACCGGACACCGTTGCTATCATGCCGGACACCGTTAGGAGCTGGTTTTATCGGCTGGGCCAACTGGGTCGACTTTTTTGTTGGTTTACTAAAGTTACCGCCGCTTCAATGAATGAAACATGAGTTGAGGAGAGCATGTTACATCTTGCCCGACTGGCTTGTTGCTATTTTTGCTTCCGGTTCCCCGCGGCGAACGAACCTCTCGCCCCTGATGACATGGTCAGGCTTGATCTGTCGACTCAAAAATGATCGATGAACAACTCACTGTTGCTGGGCTACTATGGGGGATGCAGGACAGTAATCATCATCCGGGCCGGAATCATCGCTGAATGGTGTGGTCAGTGGTTCACCGGTCAGTCTGGTTTGAGCTGAATAGATTGAATCGTGAACTGACTCGGAAAGTCCGTGTGAACTGGAAGCAGTCATTTCGAAAGGCATGTCGGAGAGTGATTGAGAGGATGGGGAGGAATCAGCTCGTATCGCAGAAGGATTGTGAAGACCTTTTATAAGCCTAGGATGGGCGCTCAGTGACTCGTTGATAGAGCGGCTAAATCTGAAAAGAGGAAATTGAGCGAACACGTGTTCGCATACAGACGCTGAAGATAACGGTGATAGGAGCTGAATCGATGATGGCGATGGTCCTGGATATTGACTTTGAACCCTAGTGATTCGCCAACCAGACTGATGATCTAAAGCATGATTGCTTAACAAAAAAATCACTGACTCGAAAAGCGGAGGTTTTTTTCAACGATCAAGATGTACAGCCTGAGGGCCGAGGCCCGGGGTTAGGTTGGCGGGTCAGTAGAAATCAAATGATACGATTGCGCCAGAACCATCAAGTTACTTAAGGCGCCCGTGGCAGCCTCAGTAGTACGAATGACGTGCTTCGAGAAGCCCGGGCCATGGTTTGGTAACCATTGCTCGCAGACATTGGACGATTGGGAAGAACGTGATGCCTGACATGGTAAATTAAGCGCCGGAGCTCATCATGTGGTTTCGGCGTTAAGAATCATGCTTCTCGATTGCTGGGCACCGTGACGGACGAAGTGCGAGTGGCGCAGTGGCGGCAGTGCATGGAGAGCGCTCGAGCGGACCTAAGCGCCGCTTTTTTTACATTGTAGGCTGGATCATCATGGGTGGTTATCTGAGTCACACAGTCGGAAGTACTCGCCTTAGCTATAGATCCGATATTGATCCAAGTTGTAATGAATGACTTCGAATCGGCCTTCATCGAGCAACTAGTAGGTCATGGGAGGCAGGAACCTACTACGCTGTCAGTAACACGAATGTAATGTTGAATGATGAACGTCACGCCGGTTAACCTTGACAAGCGAACGAAATATTGATGCTGTCCTTCACAGGGTAACGACATGGCAAATGTCGGGAACATACAGTTGATCGAAAGCCACCTGCTTCGAATGATTGCTGGCGATGAGAACAAACCGGGTCAATGTCGCGATTTCATTCCAGTGGACGTTCTCGGGTAATGTCCTCGACGGTTTCAAGGACAGTGTTTTCCCAAAGACTTTTCGTAGCTTGGAAAAGATCTTGATCTTTCCTCGGACATTGATGGAGGTGAGCGCAGCAGACCCCGCGGTGCATTTAGTTCGTAGTTAGGATCTTGGCTCCACTGGCAGGAACTTCGACGGATGGCAATTGAGCACCTAGAAACCCACTAGATCTCGGTGACGTCGTTGATTGAACACTCGATCGCAACTGTGGCATGGACTTCCAGACGCCCAGCGCTAATACATTTACCTATTGAAAATATAAATAGAAGGCTGTAGTTTGGCTCAAACTTTCTCTCACACATTCCTCATGGCGACTCGGATACTAAACTCGAAGTTGTGGACTCGGCTTTTCAGTTATTTCCTGGCATTCCTACGCAGGTCGCCTCCTCTCAGACTGATAAATCAATTGCTTGCATACTTCGCCCGGCGATGGACACGCACAACCCCGGGCCCACGCAATCCAACGCTCCGCCACTGCCAAGAACCCCCTGCTTCATCTACTTCAGACTCTGCTGTCGTCTGCGCCATGAGTGATCCCTCTCCAGGACCCTCTAATGCTCCGAGTCACGAAGATGGTCAACTGTCTCAGGCTGCCGTGGACCTACGTTATGCGAATGAACGAAGTCTATCTGGTGGCCACCTTATCCCGCCACCTCCGGCCCTCGCAAGACGCTCTTCCCGGGATCCCACCTCATGGATGCCAGGAAGTCAGCCTTCAGTCCAAGATGAACCCGTTTCGATTGATTACACGATTCACAGCTCATCACAAGGCATAGACTCTATCGTTCGACCAAGTTCCAGTGCTACTTTGCAGAGTCACTACGGCAACCAGTCACCTAAGTCGGATACTTACCTCATGCCCCCGATATCTCGCCCTCCCAGCCCTTTTCAGCTTCAACGAGTCGTTAGCCGGACATCGATGGCGTCGACGTCAGCGGGGAGCCCTGTGGTGAAATCCTTCCCAAATGTAGCATCTTCCTCACTGTCCGGCGTCTCGGGGGGGTCTCGCAGCTCCCGAAATTCTATTGGGCGAGCTTCATATCGAGAGTATCGTGGCCCAATTCGTATTCGACCCTCAGTATCGGACCTAACTGTGGCACACGTCGTCGATCGTTCATCTCCTACCCAGGGAGGGGCTGAACTAGATAATTTTGCCGCTTTTGAAATTTGTGTTGCTCTGCCGATGGACGGTCATCGAAGTATACCCGGAGAGCCAATGCTTTGCAATGTGTGTCGCCCAACATCGGTCAATGGCTTATTGCGGTACGAGACCCGCGAGACCAGGTAGTGTGCGCAAAATATCTGATCGAGTCAAGATTTATATGATACTCAGACTTCCATTCGGACGCGATTACACAATTAAAGCGATGTCCCATGAGTATCCCGAGACACCGCCGTTCGTTTCGTTGCTGTGTCAAAAGTGTATCGTCATTCAATGTTCATTTACAGGGAGGTCCCGGAGGGTTGGACAGCCTACCGGCACCCAGAGGGTGCTATTTACTATGTGCATCGCCAGTCGGTCAGTGATTCCGAGTGATATCTGGATGTTATTCTTCAAACATCTCAACCATGGATTCATAGAAAACGTTTACGGAAGTAAATATCTGCAATGAGGAGATCCACGAGGACATTGAATACTACAGAAAAATATTGCTCTCAAATTTAGAAGCTGAGATCAAAACCAGAGTACTCTCCGAATCGCTGAAAGTCGACGAACTTCAGCTAGTTTTGGAACCAAAAGTAGTGGAAGGGTATGTGTTGTGTTGCTATTATTTTGTGAATCCATCAGCCAGGAGTCTCTTTTGGCTGGAGGACTGGGAAGGGGAGGATGTATTCCGGGATTGTAAAGGTGTTATCTCGCCTGCACACAAAGGTAAGTAAGCTTCAAGCTACCCGCGTGCTGGGTTTATTGATGGTTGTGAATCCGTTGACAGGGCTGGCTATCCAAGCCCATTACTGGTGTGCTACATATGTGAGTTGCATGCTCCATGGCATTCACGAGCTTGACGTTTCACCACTGTCCAGTTAGTCGTATGTGAAGTTTTGGTGTCTGAAACAATCCAAGGAGGCACTGCGACCACTTCCCAAACTTCCTCAAAATCACTCAGGAGCTAAAAGACGAGGTCATAGATATGCTTCTTCATGCAACATGTGGTGGGTCCTTCGCCCCCTGTTGTTCTATCCGTGGCCAATGATCGGAACCATAGATCACCTGTCGTCAACGAGGTCGTCGTGCCCTTCAAACGCAGAGGAGCTAAAAATTTACTTGTCCCTTGTTCGTGAAATTGACCGTACGTTGTATATTCAGGAACATACGCCTACTCATCCCTTGTTTACTCAGCAAGAAAGACGGAAACGCGCAAACACTGTGTCATCATCATCGGTATGTCGAATATGTTTGCTGATTCATAGAAGGCACCCTGATTCTCTACACTGTAGGTCGAGTCATGAACACGTTCTGTACGTTTTCATGATGTTCTCGGATGCTTTCCATTCACACATGCAGATCACAACTATTTTCTCCACTTTTACGGGGAAGAATGTGCACGCCTTAATTTTGACCAATCGGTCCATGGATGGGAATACCAACCTTCGCTACTCATGACACTGTTCTCACCACTGTTGTTCATGGCGCATGTCAACAACACTCGACTGTTACATAAAATCTATGTCGATGACATTGCGAGCAAAGAAAAGTGGCACATGTTCATCACTAAGCTGAACTCTCAGCTCCAGGACACTAGTTTACTGGTAAGTGCACGGAGTCCCACAGCCCTGAACAAAATAATGAATGTCTTCTAGGCAACTGTGCTCATGAATGCCAACGTCAGCTTTCTTCAAATACAGACAATGACGCCAAATTCAGCTCAGCAATTCCTCATCAATATGTCGCTAGTGGCAAGCTTGGCGAGTATCGTCCTCGGATTGATCTTCATTGGGCAAAACCGTATTGATGAGAGGAATACCCCGCTCGAGACTGTTAGTAAATCATGTCTCATGCATGACACGTGGGTGTCTCTAACTTGAACAGGCTAAATTCTTGCACGGGTTATGGCACGAGAAGCACGGCCTCGAGAAACTCGCTATTATTTACAGCTTTCCACAGATTCTCCTCATGTGGGGGTGAGTCCTAGGATGTTTGTGGTTAGTCGGTTTGATGACCGTACTTTCACAGCATCATCCTTTTCTTTGCAGGTGCCGCCTTTCAGTGGTGTTATCCAGAGAGGACGTCTTTGCGGTTCAGTGCAGTTGGATTCATGATCCCGGTGACTCTCTTGGTGCTCTGGTGCATTTGGACGACCAGTGGCCATTCCCGAGTGGATCTGTTCCGGGTCAAACCGGTGGATTTCACCCACCATGTCTCAGGATTAGGTCACCGAGTCCGCACGTTGGTCAGGTCATTCACTCGAAGTCCGGCGAGTGATCCCGAAGAGAATCATGCTATGGACAATCTTCAAAGATAGTTTTCATGATTCTTGTTATGCGCTTATCATCTTTGATGGAGGGGTTCTACGATACAGGGGACGTGTGCTGAAGGTGCATATTTATCATGAAGTTGTCAAAGTCCGCGTTCTGGGTGATGTACTAGCATTTTTTCCCTGTTGGATAGTCAATACTGAATATATTTATATTTTGTATACTTACGAACCATGTAACCCGGAACTTGATACAATTACTACTCGCATGCATTTCGAATCCTCCACGGTGAGCGGTTAGTCGATCCGTAAAGCAGCAACGTGAAACATACAGTACCCACTTTGGCAAAGTTCGACCAAGACCAAGATCCCCGCCAATGGTCAAGTCCAGCCTGCGCGCAAGCACCTTTGAAAAATATCTTGGTGGGCGTGGTTGACACAAAGCCCTTATTATTTCTGTAGACTGCGTTCGTATCAAAACTTTCGATCGAGAATCGAAAGAAAGCACCCATCACGCCGGCGATTCAAGTTCACGAATGGCCTTCTCAACCCACACTCGTATCCGGAGGCCACGTGTGCACTCGAGGATTTCTCAAAGTAACAAACCGTTGATCAAGTAGACTCTGCGATGACGAAAGTGGGTTAAAGTTGACTCACCGTTGGCGGTGGCTGGCCCAGGCAGCTTCGAACCAGTAGTACAATTTCACGCACGAACCATGGCTCAAAATCAGTAAGCACTGCGCGCCGACGAATGCGAGGACGAGCCACTGGTGACGACACCAATTCTTGGTACGGTAGATCATAGAGTGAAACCTTGAGGGCTCTCGGTGCCGAACATTCACAGAAGGTTCGTTGGCTTGAATGTTGTGTTGACTCAGTTCAACTGAGTCTGCAAGACCAGTAAATGGCGTTTGACCACTGCAAATGGATTGAACTCACCGAAACTCAAGATGTTATATCTGGCCCAAATGGCCCAGGAGTATTTATGATACAAGGCACTCAACAACTTGTTTGTCGTTCGAGGCCGTCCATAGCCACAAGTAAATCTCGGGTGTCATGAATTTACTCCAATGCGTTGACTAAAAACCAATCCCAGGTATTTCTCAGGCGTTCTCGAGGAAATGCGAAACGTACAACAACGATAACTATGGAATGAGCGCATAAGAACACAGGTAATAACCAAGCAAGCAGCGAGCTTGGACGTTGAACTTCGGCTGACGACTTAACGAAACGTCCACCTCTAACTTGAAACTTCTCTGCCTTTGTAGTTTTTTGCGTTCGGAACACTGAAAGACGGAACCATTAGCTACGTCCAACAATCATCTCAATGTAAACTCACCGGACACCGTTGCTATCATACCGGACACCGTCAGGAGGTGGTTTTTGGGCTGGCTGACCCGACTGGGCCAACTGGGTCAACTTTTTTGTTGGTTTTCTAAAGTCACAGGCGCTTCAATGAATGCAACCTGAGTTGGAGAGAGTATATTAGTACCTCTTGGCCGATTGGTGTGTTGCTGAATCTTTATCCGGCGCCCCGCGGCGAACGAACCTCTCGCCCCTGATGACATGGTCAGGCTTATCAGATCTGTCGACTCGAAAATGATCGATGAACAACTCACGGTTGCTGGGCTACTATGGGGGATGCAGGACAGTAATCATCATCCGGGCCGGAATCATCGCTAAATGGTATGGTCAGTGGTTCACCGGTCAGTCTGGTTTGAGCTGAGTACTAGATTGAATCGTGAACTGACTCGGAAAGCCCGTGTGAAGTGGAAACAGTCATTTCGCAAGGCATGTCAGAGAGTGATTGAGAAGATGGGGAGGAATCAGCTCGTATCGCGGAAGGATTGCAAAGACCTTTTATAAGCCTAGGATGCGCGCTTAGTGACTCGTCAATAGAGCGGCTAAATCTGAAAAGAGGAAATATTTAATAGAGCGAACACGTGTTCACCTACAGACGCTGAAGATAACGGTGATAGGAGCTGAATCGATGATGTGACGATGAACCTCAATCTTGATTTTGAACCCTAGTGATTTGCCAACCAGACTGATGCTATAAAGCATGATTAATATTGCTTGACAAAAAATCACCGACTCGAAAAGCGGAGGGTTTTTTTTTCAACGATCAAGATGTCCAGCCTGAGGGCCGAGGCCCGGGGTTAAGTTGGCGGGTCAGTAGAAATCAAATGATACGATCGCGCCAGAACCATCAAGTTACTTAAGGCGACTGTGGCAACCTCAGTTGTACGAATGACGTGCTTCGAGAAGCCCGGGCCATGGTTAGGTAACCATTGCTCGCAGTCATTGGACGATTGGACAGAACGTGATGCCTGACATGGTAGATAAAGCGCCGGAGCTCATCATGTGGTTTCGGCGTTAAGAATCATGCTTCTCGACTGCTGGGCACCATGACGGACGAAGTGCGAGTGGCGCAGTGGCGGCAGTGCATGGAGAGCGCTCGAGCGAACCTAAGCGCCGCTTTTTTCCATTGTAGGCTGAATCATCATGAGTGCTTATCTGAGCTGAGTCACACGGAGGAAGTACTCGCCTTAGCTATAGATCCGGTATTGATCCAAGTTGTAATGAATAACTTCGAATCGGCTCTCATCGAGGAACTAGTAGGTCATGGGAGGCAGGAACCTATAATACTACGCTGTCAGTAACACGAATGTAATGTTGAATGATGAACGTCACGGTTAACCTTGACAAGCGAACGAAATATTGACGCTGTCCTTCACCGGGCACTCGACAACTTGTAAGTTGCCGTTCGAGGCGGTCAGCTAAATTGACCTCTTGCCACAAATGAAGCTTGGGTGTCATGTGTTCGCTCCAATGCGTTGGCTAAAATCACAATCCTAGGGTACTGCTGAGGCGTCCTCAAGAGAATGCGGAACATATAGCAATAACGATAACTACGGAACGAGTGCACAACAACACAGGTAATAACCAGGTGAGCGGCGAACTTGAACCTTGGCTGATGTGTCAACGAATCATCTAGTTCTTCTTATCAACTTTTCTGCCTTTGTACTTGTCTGAGCTTGACAGAACACTTGAAGGACCCGTAAGCTTCGTCCAACAAGTGATCTTGATGTAAACTCACTGTTTTGCGTCGGGATCACACCGGGCACCTTTGTTGACTGGCGGGGCTGGTTGTTGATTCGGTTTGCTAGAGGTACTGGCACTGAATTGATTCAGTCAATGAATGAGATATGATTAGAGGAAAGTATATTACTTTGGGTCCGGTGTGTATCTATATTTCTCTTTATTCTGCTTCCCGCGCGGAACGAGCCTAGGGCCCCTGATTACAAGTCAGCTTTATCTATCGACTCAAAAATAACCGTTGAACAACTCACTGTTGCTTGGCTGTTGTGGGGGATGCAGGAGAGTAACCATCGTCCGAGCCAGACTCATGGCTAAATGGTGTGGTCAGTGGTTCACTGGCCGGTCTGGTTTGAGCTGTAGATTGAATCGTGAACGTACTCGGAAAATTCGCTTGCATTGGAAAGAGTCATTTCGAAAGGTAAGTCGGAGAGTGATCGAGGATATGAGGAGGAATATGCTCGTAGAGGGATTGTGAAGATCTTTTATCAGCCTTGCATGCGCGCTCAATGACTCGTTGATAGAGCGGCTAAAGTCTGGAAAGAGCGAACCCAAAAGACGCTGAAGATAACGGTGACAGGTGGTGGTGATGATGATGATGAATCCTTGTGAACCTGGAATGTAATTTTACATCCTAATTCGCCAAGAGGTCCCGCGGCTAGAGGAGGAAGGGTAGCCTTCCGAGTACGATCTTGCGATAGAGAGCGAGCATTGGAGAGTGATGTAATCGCACTGTCTCGAAAAGCGGGGGGAAGGGGGTTATTCGACGATAAAGAGGAGTCCAGGGTTGGCGGGTTAGAGATCAAGTGACATGATTGCGCCAGGACCATCTTGAGGCGACTGCGGCAGCCTCAGGACAGTGGCGTGCTTCCAGAAGCCATGGTTAGGTAACCATCGTTCTCAGACATTGGACGATTGCGACAAACGTGATGCCGGACATGGCAGATAAAACACCGGAGCTCGTCATGTGGCTGGATGGGTGCTCACTTGTGATGCATTCATAATGGTTCCGGCGTCAAGAACCATGCTTCTCGACTGATGGGCGCCTACGATACGCACTAAGTGCGAGAATGGTACTGGCGTGAACGGCCAGTGCATGGAGAACGGACCCCAGCAAGGATGTGACAGTGAGTACTGGTTGAATGGTGCCCGGGCTCGCGAGTATGCTCTGGGGGACCCTGTCTTGAAGAGAATCGTGATATGAATGACCTACTCAGAGAATTTCCATGATTCTTCTTGTTCTGCGCTTGTCATCTTTCAGGGCGGAGCCCTGCGGTAGAGAGGACATGTGTTGAGGATGCATATTCATCATGATGTTGTCGAGGTGCGCGTTCTGGGTGATGTGTTTTTTGCCTGTTGGATAGTGCCTGTTGGATGGTGCCTGTTGGATAGTGTAATATTAGATACGTCTGTATGTGTACTTACAGATCGTGTGGCTCATGATCTCGACACGAAATGTACGCAGAGGATGCATATGCATTTTACACTCCGCTTTTTTCACAAGGCTGGTTCACGAGTGGTTATCTGGTCCAATAATTGGGATCATGGTGAGTAGGTGATCTGAACCGACAGACGACTCGCCTTGACTGTCCGATATCGATCCAGGTTGGAACGGTTTTGAATTCTCATCGAGGAACTCCGAGTGTAGGTCACGAGAGGACCACCTACGTTGTCAGTAATACGAGGTCTGCATGCATGCGATGAATCTTGATAGCGAACGAGATCTTTGGGCTGTCTTTCACGATAGGGTACCGCCGGATCCACTTGAAATATCTGATATTAAATGATACCATCGGACGCGCATACATCATTCTTCCATCCTCATATCCAAAGTTTGTCCGCGTGTGCGTGATAGCGCAGCCCATATGAGACCAGAGATGTCGTTTGCTTGCACGAGTGCATCCGTCACGTCCCCCAACTCCAACTCGACGCCTCCTAGAGTGACATCGGCAGAGACCAGCTGTCGGGTGTTTGGGATAAAGAGCAACGTCAAGACCAACTCGGTAGCCTGTGAAGACGCCGAGCCTGATGCAGGATCTACCAAGTACGTCAATCGCAGTTCGTTCTCGGATTCGATGTGTGTGGACTTGAGAGAGAGCAAAGAACGGTGGATCGACAGTGAAGACACGAACCTGTCCCGTGTACGATCCAGATCAGTGGTACGGGACGAATGGGTGATCAACGATTCCATACCAGTCGTACAGTCCTCCGACCCTCGGATCCTCTTCCTCCCCAGCTTCTTTCCCCATCAACTCGAGCTCTGCGAGTCTCTCTTTTTCTATACTTCTCCATTGCTCCAGCTCACCCATTTCGCCCTTGACCCGTTCCTTGGTCTCGCTTATCCGGACATTCAGTCCCTGTAGCTCGTCTTCCATCTTTTGCATCTGCTCTACCTGTCCGTCTAGCGTGGACGTCGCAGACGCAATGGTCAACCGAGGGTGCGGGTGGGCCTGGCGAAGCCTTGTCAGGGCAAGCCGTGCATCCAGTATCTGAGCAGAGAGCGTCGTAGCGGAATTGGTCAGCGAGCGCGCTTTCTGATAGTCTATCCCGCGAAAAGGTCAGGAAACTGAGTCCATGCAGTATCGCACCACGGACCTTCCTCCACGAGCGGTGCCAACGTCTGCACGTCCTCTTGCCGCTCTACGAGCTTCGCCTTGGCCTCCTTCAGCGCACGCTTCTTTTCATCGTTGGACAAGCGAAGTTCTTCGTTCGAAGAGGCGGTCACGAGCGGCGCCTCGTCGGACACGATCGTCTTGACGTACTTGTCCTTGGCTTTCTGTTCCAGATACTGAAACTTGAGTTGGCGGAGAAAGGACTGGCAGGTTCGGATCGTCAGCGCGTCGTTCGCCTGGATGGAGCAAAGGACACACTGTTTGTGCTGCGACGTCGCTAGCTACGACGGCAGGGTCGCTGAGTGCGTCCTCGCCGTTAGGCAAGTCATCGAGACCGTCGAAACGGTGGGACTTTAACTGCGCGCGAGATTTGAGAATGTACAGGCTGGCATTGTCAAAGGTTGCTTGTAGTCGTTCTGACGCGTCTGAAGTCGACATCATTTCGCGACAACAACCAAACCGGGATGAATATCCAACTCAAATACACTACGACCGACTCGTACTCGACGACGACGACGACGACTCGCTCCTTTCAGAGACAGACGGTGGCTCACGCAACGGATTCTCTTGTCGAGCCTGTTCCAGCAAGTCCCCGAGTCCTCGTTGTCGTACAGCTTTCTGTGGTCGGGTCACCATCAGTTGAATAAAATGTGTGGAATGCTTCGAGACGACTGACCTGTACACATTTCTTGTATTGAGCCCAGATACCCCCGCATTTTTGCTCGAATTCCTCCGCCTTCTGCTTGGCGTACTCGCTCCGCTGGCCCTGCGGAGTGTTCCTGGAATGCTCAATAGCGGGCTCGAGATAGCCCTCGAACCATGTATTGAAGCACGAGTCGTAAGACTGCTTGAGGGGTGTGCATTCGCTGGACAGTGAGTGTGCCATGACAAGTGGACGCGTCAACGCTTCGGGCCGGCTTATGTACATCACGGATCGGGGTATACGACGGGTTGCAGAGCAAGACAAGAGCGATGCTAAATGTACTAGATACACAACAATTAAGCGCAAGCAGCGGGTCAACGGCCTCTCGGGTACGGATGAAATCGACCCTTTCTTCGATCTCCTCCTCTTTCCTGTGCAAGACGCGTCGGCTGTGTTGGAGGCGCCTTGGCAGACGTAAACGCGATCTGAGAACGTTTCGCCTGTGCTGCAGAAGCTTGTTCCGAACGCGCTTTTTGTATCTCAGCTTTGAGAAAGTACATATTTCCCGAAAAATAAAACCATGGTTGTGTCGCCATACAAAAAGGCCAAGACGGGCATGAACGCGGATCGAACCAGATCACAAGGCGCGACGTACCTATTCGATCAGCATACCATTCGGGTTCCACATCATTTGGGTCCCAAATACTGGTTGGAAAATTCGTCGTTCGTTCGTCGACGTCCACGAATTCGACCAGGGTGGCATAGAGGTGAGGGTTCCGAAACGACCGGTTTGACATGAGCGAGTCGTTGAAATGTCTGGGATTCTCGGGACCGCGCTTGAGTGCAAGAAACTGAGCTACCTTGGTCTGTGGCAAGCGTAAGTAGGAGAACGAAGCACAGTGCAAAGAGCCGCCTTACGTCAATGGCTGGGTCACATGGCGTCGTGGACTCGGCAGGTATCCCCCAGTCGACAGCGCATGCTCTCGATGGCGGTCTCAAGAGTTGGCGAATCTGTACCAGCTCGTGGTCTTCTGACAGACTCGAGGTGGAGGGTGATCCCTTCAAAGAATCCTGGGGTGAGAGAGGGAGTTCGCCTGACTGTGGCTGCTCCGGTTCAATGTCGTCAGACAGATGCGCTCGGGGATGGCTTCTCGTAGGCGCTGGTCGACGAATGATGACCTGGGACTTTGGTAATAGCCGAGCTGGACGGTGGTGAGTAGGAGCGCGCACCCACGGCGTAACACGTCGAACGTACCATCTGAAGACGAAGCAGAGAAGCACTTCAGTGGCTTATCCTATTCCCAAACAGAAACACAGCCAACAACGAGGGAAACGATCTGACGGAACCCGGCAAGGAGACTCTTACATGGTTGTTGGCTAGGCCATTGCCAGCAGATTTGGAGGTCGAGGCGACGTTGTCCCCCGACTCGCTCTGGGAGTCGTCGCTGTATGCGACAAGACCTGAGTGCGCGTAAGACGTCAAGGACAGCGATGACGTGGTTTTAGTTGTTGCTCACCGTGCATGGCACCGCGCTCAAAAAGCAAGAGGTAGTTTAAACTCCGCATGGTTTCTGTCGGTGAGACATGCCGAGTTGCCGATTAGTACATTGTCTTGGCCATGCGCCTTCTTCTGTACTTGCTCGCAGTGTTCGGGGCAGTCGCTGCCACCACCGACGTCGATGGCGGACACTCGGGGCACACAAACAACTGGGCCGTCCTCGTCTGCGCATCTCGATACTGGTTCAATTACAGAGTACGTCCTCGCACCGTATAAACAGTCCGCTCAGATCCCAACATTATCCCTATAGCACATGGCAAACGCCCTAGGAATGTAAATGGTGTCCCGCTCTTGCGTTCTTGTCATCATACAGATCATTTTATATAGGTACCGTACCGTAAAGCGTCTCGGGATCCCCGACTCGAACATCATCCTCATGCTCGCCGATGACGTCGCGTGTAATACGCGCAACAAATTCCCGGGGAGCGTCTACGCCAAAGCGGGGCGGCACCTCGACCTCTATGGCGACAACATCGAAGTCGACTATCGTGGCTACGAGGTGACCGTGGAGAATTTCATTCGGCTGCTCACAGGTGCGTCGCGGCCCAAAGCGTTCTCTCGCGTGCACCGACCCCCAGGCAGGACGCGTCGACCCATCTGTCCCTCGCTCGAAAAGACTGCTCACGGACGACCGTTCCAACATCTTCGTGTACATGACCGGACACGGCGGGAATGAATTCCTCAAATTCCAAGACAACGAAGAGATCAGCGCGTTCGATATTGCCGACGCCTTTGAGCAAATGTGGCAGAAAAAGCGGTAAGAATCCAAGTTCTCTACTCGAGTCGTCTCGTGGACCGACCGGGAAAAACCATAGATACAACGAAATACTCTTCATGATCGATACCTGCCAAGCAAATACCATGTATTCGCAGTTTTACTCCCCAAACATCCTGGCAACTGGATCATCAGAGATCGAGGAGAACTCTTACTCGGCAAGTCTCTCCTTCAACCCCGTTTTTTCTACGTTCTCATCGCAAGCAGCACGAAAATGATAACGACATCGGCGTCTCCGTCATCGACAGCTTTACTCACTTTGTGCTTCAGTCCATGGAGGGCATCAACAAGACGAGCCAGGTTTCTATGCAGGACTTGGTACGAAACTTCCCAACGACACTCTGCCAGACGCTTATACCTTCACAGTTTTCGTCTTATGACCCCGTTGTGATTCGCTCGCATGCCGGCGTGCGCTCCGACTTATTTGGGCGGCCATTGGACAAGACGCTCATTACCGACTTTTTTGGAGGTGTCGCTCAGGCCGAAATGTTTCCTCCCGTCTCAGACGGGGCGCAAACAGTCTTCTCAAAAGACATATGTCCACCCGAAACATCGCAGCAAGTAGCAATCTCTCCCGAGGACGACCTGCAACACCTTGACAGAGCACGGGAGAATACCACTGCTATGAGCGAAAGTGAACCTTGGGATACTGAATGGAAAGAGATTAGGAAATGGACTTCTATCTTGTTAGTAGGATCCCTCGTGGCTTGGGTATCGTTTGCTGGATAGGCACACGGTGAATATTCGTACATGTATGCGTCAAGCAAGTTCGGTACAACATATATACATGTCCTACTGGACAGAATACAACAACGTAGATATCAACAGTAACTCACAACAGACTAACAATTCAGTGCTTCCTTTCAGAGTTCCTGGTGCTCTTCGGCGTTCCATTTCCTGTCAGGATCGTATATTGTCCCGTCTTGAGACATGCACCACTCGATCACCGCACAAGGAGGCCACAGGCCTTCAGGCTCGTCGCCGGCTTCCTGTAAGAGCAACGCGGCGACGCCGTGTGCCGGAACATCATATACTGTAAGGTTTCTAACTGCGGTGCCGTTGTCGGTGTGCGTCCAGAGGTCCTAAAATTTGAGATGAGGCGCCG
>JBBPPY010000486.1:0-21495 GCA_038092195.1 Leccinum barrowsii
TGTTGATGGTCATAAAATCTTGCAAAACGTACCTGCTATACAATCCGTATTTCGCTCGAGTTCACTTTTATCGAACGAGGGGTAGGTCAATACGGTCACGTGGTGAGGTTGGGGAAGACTCACCCAGGTAGGCGGCTCGTGCGTGGACAGTACATATACTTTCATCTGCAGTCCAACTTTGTCGGAGTCACTGGGGTAATAGGCCACCCAGATGACGTCCCGACGAACATTTCCATCAGAGTCTTAGATCAGAACAGTCGAATTCCCTACACCATGAGCACATCGGAACCTGCCTTCGCCTGTTAACTCCACCGGATATTTCGACTGAATAGATGTGTTGGGAAGCGACCCCAGACTTCCCGGTAATAAATTTGCCAGCGTGATCGCGACCGCCTGAGCGTGCCGACAACCGACATCAGATGCTGAACTGCGAATCGAGAGTGCTGGGCCTGTCGGTGCGGCGTACTGCAAATCCCAGAGACAAAAAAGGAATACCGTCCGCAGGTGAAAAGCCATGGTTGTTGAATCGATGCAGCCTGGTTATCGAAGTAGCTTGAGAACGGAATTGGAGCCGAGGGAAAGGGAATGACCCGGCAAGGGTACCGGTGATGAGCGGTTCCAAGGAGCGCAAGCTGAAATTCACAGAGACCAGGGATGTTGAAAACCTTTGTAGCAGCCCACACAGTAGACCACTCAGCGTCACCGCGTGCGGAAACGTCATTCCTGGTGGTAAATGGGTGATCCTGAGGAAAGGCATGTGTTGTTGATGGTCCAATCCAACTTGAGGCTGCGACTCAAAGTTAAAAAAAGACTGTTCTGTCAGAAAGTGTCTCACATTTGTGACGACGAACATTGGCACTACAGCGGTGAAAATAGACACCCCGCAGTTGGGCACTGTTGTCACAGAGGCAAGAAATCAAGCACTTGGTAAGAAGTCATGACAAGTGGCAGAGGCCAATTTACATAAATAGCACTCCGAGCCGGAAGGAATGCAACAAGTTGACAAATCTATTATTACAGCACTTGAAACTTTTAGTGAGTTGAAACCAACTCATTTACATAAATACGACGGCGCCAAAATTAGTGCCCGGATCACGAATCCGGTGTGTCGATGGGCCAGCCGAACGAGTGCGTTGGTTTAGCTGCTAGCATGTCACCCGAATCCTACTCGGATGGCGGAGAGGGACCTCACGGTGACATGCTGTCACCGTGGGTACCGCATGGCAGCGCCTTGAAAGTGCTGACGGGAACCCGAAAGGTCTCGCCTGCCAGCACCTCCCATGTCCGGGATTCACCTCCCTCAGGTTTTCCCTTTCCTCCATCTCCCTTCCTCGAGCAGGAAGTCTCCCTCCTCCCCACTCGTACATCCCAAATTGCAACCAATCCATCCGGGGTCGCGCCCCTTGCATGCCCCTTTTCGCTCTTGCAAGCTGGCCAACTCCCTGCATAGGGCGTAAGATTGGTAGTTGGTACCCTAAACGGCCTCAGACGGGCAGCGATCGGGGTAGCAGTAGCCCCCTGACGAGAGCTTTCGTAGGCTTGAAACCGCTACCTATCCCGCTACATCGTCGCCCGAGCGTGTCAGTGGTCCGGCCCCAATCCTCGGAGAGGGGCGCTAGACGGACGAGCAAGCAGATTGGACAGCCCGAGCATCCCTCTTCGCACATAGACACCAGACGTGGAGAGCTGGCGGTGTCACATCAGCGGCGAGTTCCCGGTAGGGTCTACGCGATGACTGCCGCATGTTTCCATTTTTTCAGTAAACTTTAAACTTCACGTCAGGGTCGACGACACAGCCCGGCCAACATAACGGGGATCATATCTGCATACTGCGGAAGGTCAACCATCCCAGGTATGACCTCAGTTGACTCGGATCAAGTTCATTGAATTTATCAGCGGAGCCAATATGGCACTAGTTTGGCCTCACGAGTCACTAGTCATTGATCATGCCGCATAATGAATGAGCATGCGCAGTCCCCGACTCCCACGACTCGGATAGTGGGGGAGGGTTCTTTCGAAAGGACCATTTGTATGGTACCTGGACTTTACTTGCAGGCACATGATCTTTAATCAATCAGAGCGGTATAACTCCGTTCAGACCGCCCAACTCCAGTGTCGCCAGAAATGGTCATCCCAAGTCCACTACCGTTCATCTCGTCGCCTTGATCTGCAAAGAAAAAGAGATACCGTGCAAGGGCGAAAACAAACCTCCAGATATACCAAGTTCCAGCAGTTCGGCCAGACTCCATACATTGTGCGTAGTTTCTGCGAACTTACAGTAATGACGTGAGGGGTGCTGACCCTTAATTTCGATGCGATGACCAGGATGATGATGGCTTCTTCCTCTACGAGTCCGTGCTATCGCTCGCTATCTCAGATCAGGAAATATCCCAACCAGGGCAATGTCATCTGGTGTCATCAATGCAAAAGGTCCGATATCTGATCATCGTATCAAAGATTGAAGCGTCTTGAGCCAGACGAGGCCAAGGCCGCCGAGTGCCTCGAGGAAAGTCTTGCCTTATGATCCCATTCTCAGCAGACAGAAATACCTGGCTGGAAACGTCCGTTGATAATTTTCCCGTTGCTCGATGTGCCTGTCACTTACGAGATTGCAGAACGTGACGCTCGCTGTCAGACCTTCAACATTTGTCGTATGGAAGCATGTTCTTCCCGGTCATGGCCGGTCATGGTGATGTGTTGCTGAAGAGATGCAGCGTAGCCAGGTGCGAGACTTGCATGCTGGTACGCGCAGTCAGTACTTGATTGACTATAGGTGGTGGAACAATATCTCTGCTAGGCGTTCTCGGGAGGCAGTCAAGGATGGGGCGTACCTTGATGATAGCAAGTAACAGCGTGAATTCCCGAACGTTGGTCGTCAGGTGCACAGGTTTGTTCCGTGATTTGTGTGTGATGTTCCTTTAAAGAGCGCTATCGATGCGAAATTCTGACCTGATTGCCATGCAGCGCACGGGATTGCACACAGCTTCGAGGAGACGATGCACGTTTGACAAAAGAAATTTGCTGATCATGAAAAAAAAATACGACCCTGAAATGCATCGTCTAAAAACCGCTCTGGACTCCGGAGCTTGGAGAATAAAGGATGTTGTCACTTCGTCGTCCCATATCGTAGGTATCATTGAATTAGGGAGCATGAACACACTCGCTGAAAATGCTAGAGACAACGAAAAAAAAAAAAAACATTCGCCGCAAGTCCGATAAGGCCCATAGCATCATTGGTATTGCCAATCCTCCATGTAGGTCAAGTTGGGTGCGTCGAAATCACCAGGGGCGCCATCAATCGACGCCATCTGGTCATCAAAGGAGGAATCGAGAGCGTTATTGGATCAAGGGGAATCGAACGCGTAGCCCCAGCGCCACCCAACGGATTTATGACTCTGAGCCATGGCCCCACGGGACGCCGAACGAGGCGTCCCGGAACTCCATGACTCGCTGGCAGAGCACAAACGTTGTACAGATCAAGAGCCCAGCAACATTGGAATTGAATGTTGAACATCCGGTCGCCGCATCCGTGTTCCGAGATCAGTGAGAGGTGAGTACAATTCGACCAAAACAGTTCAACAGCATCTACTGACCCGACGACACCAGTGCCACAGCTTCCACAATTGACACCTTTTACTTAAAAGACAAATACAGATCAGTGGCAGTTCGTCGATGATCATGAGCATGGTAAGCCTCAGCATCCCCGATACTACCCGAGAGTCCTATTGTAATTTCGTAGAAATCAGCCTACCTCGAGTCAAGTTCTTTGGTTCTATGCATCGGGACTCCGAAGGCTCAGTCTGGCCGATGCTTCCCCCATGGATTACTCGTAAGCACCGGGAGTCCCGGACTACAATGTAGGGTTGGCGGGTTGGCGGCATCCTTGAGTATCTAAGTACCCGGTCTCGGCATTACAAGCCCGTGACTTGTGTTGGTGCCATTTTTGTCCCAATTTTGGCCAATGAGAGCAGAATTTCTCTCAAATCGAGGACAGCGAGCGCTGCCACAGCCGCCCGCCCATCCATCGGATCACTCATATCTCCATTCCCACAGGAAATCAGAAGTCAAATTAATGACAACATAAGTACGGAGTCAGACAGCCATCCCATAGCAGATATCTGCTGAGTCGGACAATTGATGCCACGAAATCGTACGAAGTTCGTTAGCTCGTATGGGAACGTCTTATTTCAAACTGCTAAGGTCATTCAAGTTAGTAACCGCCTTAAATTATAGTTGTGGATGTATGAATTCACGAGGTGACTTTACAAGGATAAAAATCATTTTTTAAAATAATATAACGGACGTTACTAAATTATGTAATATTGTATTTCTCATGATTCACAGACGGTTTCACTTACACGCCACGCCGCTTCTGGTAACCGGTTAAAGGTTCCGGCCATGGGGCGGTATTGTACAGTAATACTATGACGCCTTTCTCGCTTTGGCACACGATCTTTTTCGTATTAAGTCCAACCACATTGCTGTATGATAATAAGTAACTAACTAATACTCGTACTGTCTGAATAACACCCATAAAATGAAATGTGTTTTTTAGTATTCAAACGACACGGAAAGCAACCAAATTTAATTTAAAGCAGTTCGTAAGCTAGCAAAAACACGTTGACGAGCTGCTATGACGATTCACTGGCAGCTGGAATGAAATGCATCGAAATTTGGGTTTCCTATGAGCCAAGTTAATAGGCTTATGGCAGGATGAAATGAGCGTCGAAAACCGGGATACGCTCGTCGCGGTCCTCCTCATCTTCGTCATTTCACGTTGATATGTCATGGTGACATAGCCATCCTCGTCCACATTGTTTTGCCGCGATGTGTCGACGACATCACCGCAACTTGCTGTACTACGAGCGTGCTTGTCATCATCGACGCGTGTCGGTTGTGGCTGTCACTTCACCGCATCGTCATCATCGCATTCATGTATTGTGATTGGCTCACTGACATCGTCAAAGCCTCAACCTTAGGGGGCAGTGACATCCAACTCTAGCCTACTTCAAGCATACAAGAGGGCAGCGGCGGACAACGACATCAGCAAAGACGACGACCTGACCACCACAACGCTGCCACCATGACAATGATGGCGGCAATGCGACGGCGGCGAACGGCGGCGGGAACGGGAACGGGATGGGACGACGGGACGATGATGACCGACGACAACAAACGACGCATCGTGGCATGATCACGACTTGTCAACTGGTGCAACGGCATGCCACGACGCGACGGCGGCGAACGGCAGTAACGCATCGACCACCACCACCACCACCAGTCGCTCCTCGTCTACTGCTCTTACCATGGTCACTGAGCCCGTCGTCAGTCGGTTTCGTCGTCTGGTGCTTCAGTATATGGCGCTGCTCCTCATATGCCTCCTATACCATTCTACTCCTACGCCGATATCACGCTTTACGTCTCAACACATGCGCAGCGCCTCTGTTTCCCCTAGCTCCAGACCCATCACACCTGCACGAACCATGACACCGGTAGTCCGCCACGAGACTCCCCTTCGCTCCTCTAGCCTCCGGCTCACCTCTCCAGTGCCACCCTCTAAGCCTGGAACCATGTCGTTTTCCACTACCTCTCCTCAAGAAATTCGGCGGTCCTACTAGTACTCTACGAATCGGACGGAGAAGTGATTCATGACGTTGGATGCCTAATCCTGATGTCGCATACAGTCCTCCCAGTGGCAAAATGTTCGCCTACTCATATGCAACACCCGCTACCCGCTCCCGTTCTTCTGGTTCCAATGCAGCATGATACCATCGAACCCTGCACATAGACTTTTTGCTTTTCTTTTCGGATCTCAGTCTAGCGGTCTAGTATCCTAATGTCTCTCTAATTGCTAATTTCAATCTCGTCAATCTTGCCTAGCTTCTCCCTCTAGTCTCTGGTCTGGTGCCTAATCTCTCTGGTCTCTCCTTGTGTCCGTTGGCTTTTTCTTTCTGCTGTATCGTACATTACTATAATAACTTCGGCAGTCACACGTCACAACCGTCAGAAAGCATGTTACGCGCCAACCGTGACGATTCAGGACTACAATTTTCATCTTCCTCATTTCTGCTTCGTTTGAACCCGTTTCTCAGATCTCAGAGCTCGGAAATCTTCAGAATATAGATTAGATCTAATATAGCGGTTTGAATGATGAGAAATGTGTGTATTCATAGTATGAAAGTGCCGAAACAGCATGACTGCCGAAGTATGTAGTGCCTTCTCTTCGCGTCTTGGCTGTGGGATGAATTTCTCAGCCACATCTTGTTCTCGTTTTACTGTCACTTATTGCCTCAAATTGACCTTCGACACAGCCAAGGAGAACGTTTCTAACACTGTTGGTGCAGCAATCCAATACTTGTGTAGCATTCACATTGCACGAACTGTTACGAACTGTTAATTTGCAGATTTGTAGATCTCTACATGTATATTGACACGACTTTTTGACAATACTGGATCCGGTACAGTTTGGCATTGATCCGATGGGACAAGTCAGACTTTCGACGGAGGACGATGTTCTGACTGCCCATTGCTGCCGGCCCGGTTACGTAATTTTCTTCGCTATCTCCTGAAAAATTATCAATTTTTGTTGGGTCGATGTCTCGGATCCTTCACATTATCAATTTACTTTTCACAAGTATGATTGCTTTCGTTAGTACTTTACTTGGAATACAGTAGTCAGGTCTCCAGACGCAAGGTCCTAAGCCGGCAACGCCGGCCCTTTTCTAGTTCGGTATAGTGCGGTTTGTTATGCCTATTTAGGTATATCAGTTTCGCCCGGCGTTTGCTCTTCAAACTTGAAAACAAAAATCATATGTACTATCCCTGGAATAACTCTCCTGCAATGAACGGAAGCCTTGCTTCAAGTTCCTAAGATATCTGATATCAAATCCGGGCCTGTGCACCCATTGCCACACCGCACTATGCCGCCATGTCCTAGTACTTATGTGCTATTATGGCACACAGTGCCGTATAGAACAAATGCGCGTGTGAAAGGGTTCTAGCTACTTCAAATTTGCCAACCTGAGAGTGCCAGCATTGCTGGGCGGAAAAGGGAGAAGAACTTCGTTTGAGTTCGCGGCGTCGGTGCGTCGCATCACATTTGAGTTAATGTTGTCACAGTCGATGGGCCGTCGAGAGCGGGACGCCGCATTGACAGCCTGACTCAGGGACGGATCATTGACGGCATAGATTCTTAGAAGGCGGCGTCATCGATCATGTGTACAGATTAGTAGATACTTAGCCTCCGAAGCGCGCTGTCAAGTGGTGACGCTACTAATCTACGAGTTTCGCTTTCTCAAATGCGATCCTTTGCGTTCGACTTCTGGTCGAACATGTTCAAGACTTTGGCTAGAAGCCACGATTGAACAGTGTGAGCTGCCCAGTTCAACAAAACATGCCTTCTATGGATCCTTCGGAATTCGTTCGTCCCACTGGGGACACACATTCAGACGAGACCGATCCGAGTCCCCAGTTGTAGATGGGCCTGGGACTCGGCTTTGGAAGCCAATGCCGATTCTTCAGTGCACCTTGATAGAACCCAGCGTTGAAGAACGTGCGACCGTGCGCCCCCATCTTCCCCCGTCTTCCTTTACACGTTCACTCGCCCGTCCTCCGTACGCGTGTACATCGCATCGGTACGCCCCAATACAGTCTCGAGGCGTTTAAAAACGAACTGTGAACCCTTTCGCTCACTCAGTACACCAGTGTTGGTCCAAGCGTTGCAACTATGCCATCCCCATCTTTTTCTCAATCTCGACTCGCGTGCCAAAACACTGCCGCTGACCTCGTTGAAGCTACGGAAATGGCGCGTCGAACGGCGCTGCCATGACTCTATCGGCGGGTGAGATGTTGTGTTACTCTCGTGTGAACACGCTCAGAGAGTCTCTAGAATCTAAGGACATTTGGATCAAGTTGCCCGATTGCACAATATTACATGCTGTAATCGGCTTCAGAGCAGGACGTATGTCGATTAGCCTACAGTCACATTGGGGCACTATATGATAGAGAAAGTACCTGACTTGCAATTGCAATCATTGTTGTACACATTCGTCCGCAGAGAATACAAAATACCTAACGAGAAGGAGACAGTTTGCGTTTCGCAGTCCACCCGAGCCTTGACTGCGAGCTGGATTGAACCGAAGTAAGAGGTCTCCAAGTTACAATATGCAGGCCACTCTGGCGTATGGTATCCCGAACTGTGCCAATTTCTTCGTCTGCAACATCAAGTTGCTTTGCTGCGAGTTCAGCCTGGAAACGATACAGTCGCCCCAAAACCTCGCATTCCTCAGCCATACTCGATGCGAGGAAACATTCCGCTTGTTTAACCTTGCTGCGAGCTGACGCAGCCTCCAGCTGGATCGTGGCTTGTTCCTGGCAGGTGGGTGTCTTGAATGTTTTTAATCGCATTTTATGTCTTACAAGAACAGTGCTAATCTCACCTGAAGCAGCAAACCGGGTAGAGGCCTGCTCATTCCAGCCTTGTTTCTGGGCGGAGTATTTTGTGCGCTGTCGGAAACGCTAGTCTCGCAGACTTCGTTTATGAGGGAAGGTACCGGTAAGGGTTTAGCATCCCAACTAGGTGAGTGTTCTTCGTCCAACGTTGTGCATGATGCAATAGACGAGTGGCCATGTATAGCATGCCATCCGTCTACTTCACGGTCTGAATTGAAGATATTTGGAGTCATCTGCGGAGTTGCTGACGTTCTTGCCAGGAGAGATAGTGGCTTTTTCGCTTGAGGGCTCGAAAGCGTAGCTCGCGGCAGTGTCCGAGGTCGACGAACAGAACGAAAGCCTGGGCTGGAAAGAACAGGTTTACATAAAGAATTGTTGAGAGAGTGTGACTTTTTATTCTTCGAAAGCATGGAGTGATTGTAATGACCCGGTGACGAAAAACCTCGATGTGGCTGTTCCTGGACCACGGCGCGTAGCCTAGGTAGGTAGTAGGGACAGGCTTGCAAAGTAATAATTCGTGGGACCAGGTCACGACGTTGCCTTATTAGGGCGCTTGGGTGGAATCCCGTCTTAATATGTACATCTGATTTGTTGCCGAAAATTACGGGATTCCTGTCTTAATATGGATGTCAGTTTTCTTGTTCATTGTCTCGCGCGTTGCGATGCGCAAATTCCCCGACTCCCACGATAAGTGGGGGAGGGTTTTATGAGCATCCGCTGGAAACCGTGAATCAATACGACGATTCGTTTCGCTACGATATAATAGACTGATCTACTAATGTCGTGTTCTAGCAATTTTTGTGATGTGAATCAGGCTCATCCCTAGAATCTGTAAACGAGGTAGATAACTGAAGTTTATGGTTTCGGCTATCCGTCACGCCGTGGTCCAGGAGGGCTTTAGTACACTCGTTTCAGAAATTCATGCCGACTCCTGCGCCATATAAAATCAAAAAAATCAAATATAGTATTACAGTGAAACTCATGCCTTCCGACCGGAAAGTCTGCTGCCCTAAGTGCGGCAGGTTTTTTGACAACAAAACCCAAGTACGAAGGCATCTTAGCCAACCACTATCCAGATGTAACCAGCTCAATGCCCGTGTTCGGCTCGTGAACCCCGAAGACCTACTCCAACATTTCGAGCCCCGTAGAGTCAATGCTCCAGGCTGGCGGGTACCACTCACTGTCAGAGCTTTACAGGCTAGTTGTCGTGATGAGCTAAACTCTACAGACTCGGAGAGTAGTGAAGAAGCAGTCTCAAGCTCGGACTCTGAATCCAACAACACTAATGATCCTCTTACTACCGATTACTTTGACGGAGCAGCGAACGTCGTCGATAAGGATGGTCGGACATTCCTGAAGGCATTTGATGAGGACGAGTTTGCGCATATCCGACTCGGAGAATCCGACAACATGTACTACCCATTTTCCGACCGTGCAGAATGGGACTTGGCCGAGTTCTTGCTTACTTCAAGTCTAAGTATGGCGGACGTTGACCGTTTTCTGTCTTTGACGCTGGTGAGCCATTTCTGTATTCAATTGTCTCTATGATTGATGAATGGTATGATAAGGTCAAGAGTCTCGGTCTCTCGTTCCAGACCGCCGCTAGGCTGCGGAGCCTTGCAGAAATCTTACCCAAAACACCGCCGTGGAAATTTCGCGTCATCGACACCGCTCCACATCAAACCAAGCATCCTGTCAGGCTTCTCTATCGAGATACTGTAGAATGCCTCGAGGCCCTCTTGAGTAATCCGTTATTCAGAAATTCGATCGACTTCAGTCCGTATCGTGTATTCACCACCGCAGAGCGCCTCGTCCGGGTATATACTGAATGGATGTCCGCTGACCATGCATGGCAATTGCAGGTAACATCATTATTGCCGGGGTTGTTTCAATTCTGATTTAAAAAATCATAGGACCAACTCCCCATAGGCGCATGCTTACTAGGGGTTATCCTCTCATCAGACAAGACCAACGTAACTAATCAGTCGGGCGGCAAGGTCGCGCACCCGCTCCTCATGTCATTAGCAAATATCCATTCAGGAGTTCGTAGCAAATCATCTTCACATGCATTCCTCCCCATCGCATTCCTCCCCATCGCTAAGTTCATTCATCGCAACAAACGGATGAAAGGTGTTCTTTCTGACCGTCTGTATCACCACTGCCTGGATATTGTCCTGGAACCACTCAAGATAGCAGCGCGGATTGGCGTGATGCTGTCTGACCCCCTTGGAAATAGTCGTTATTGTTTTACAGTGTTGGCTGGCTGCATCGTCGATACTCCAGAAGCTTGTTTGATAGCTGGCGTTCGAGGGAAAACATCCCCGGTGACACTCGCGGACTACACACAATTCGGCGATGACTTTCGCCATCCTGAGCGAACGAAAGGGATTACCCTAGCTCAGATCGAATCCATCGACACTGATCCGAACGACTTGGTCGCATTCTTCAATGCGTGTGCGGAGTACCGGCTCAATGGTGTCCACTTGCCATTTTGGCGAGACTGGCTACTTTCCGATCCATCCCGAACCCTTCCTCCAGAGGTCTTACATCTCTTTCACCGTTGTTGGTATGACCACGACGCTGCTTGGTGCATCCATGTTGTCGGTGCCGACGAGATTGATTTCCGTTTCTCGGTCCTTCAGCCGATTACGGGACATCGACATTTTAGTGCGGGCATAACAACATTGAAGCAAGTGACCGGGAAGACTCAACGCGATCTACAGCGATACATGATCGCCGTTATTGCTGGTGCAGCGCCAGCGGCTGTGGTTCGGGCTGTCCGGGCGTTGCTCGAATTCCGCTATCTCGCACAAGCGCCGAGTATCAATGATCATGTCTGCCAGGACATTTCCACTGCCCTCTCAGTGTTCCATTCACACAAGCAAAGTATCATTAATGCTGGTGCTCGCCGTGGGGAGAAAGGGAACATCTTGGAACATTGGCAAATTCCGAAGCTTGAATTGATGCAGAACGTTGCAGCAAGCATCCCCCTCACTGGCCCTCCAATCCACTGGACTGCGGACGTAACAGAACGCGCACACATCGACGTCGTCAAGATTCCAGCTGCCGCGACGAACAACAACAATTATGAATCACAAATTTGCCGTTTTCTCGATCGTCTGGAAAAGTGCCGCGCGTTCTCTCTTGCATTACATTTGCGAGAGGAACCTTCATCCCTTCCTGATCACCCATCTACGGTTCCCACACAGGCTGATGACCGTGATCCCGATGACGAGATATCGCATGATTCCAGTTGGAACAAATGCCAACCTACAAATCCTACCACAGATTACTTCAAGATGTCCTCCCAGCCTGAGGACAACTCCCGTGTGCCTCCCCGAACCTTTACCAATGGACCCGTTGCCTTTCACCTCAATTACGATCCAGTCGGGAGTATCAGCATCGACGACGTCGCTGAGTGTTATTCACTTCCGGACTTGCGAGGAGCCATTGTGCACTACTTATACCGCGAACACGACGGCCATCCCCTCCAAATCGGTGGACAGAGGCGGTATCAAAGCAATGAGCGCTTGCCGTTCGACAAGTTACAGGTCTGGCACAAACTTCGCTTGCAGCAAAAATCGTATCACGACAGCACCATGCCGCTGCCACCGCAGACACTAAATGTTCATTCTCCAAACGTGGACTGGCCCAAAGGCCGCTATGACGCCGCCTTCGTCAACATTAATGAAAAATACAAGTGGCCTTGGAGTGGTCTTAGTGGTCTGTTATTCCCACCCATAGCTTCGTAAACATTTTCGATATTACTTTTATCAGGTCACAGTGTATGTGAGATCCGCCTCATTTTCCGCCCCGTACCCTCGCGTGGTCAGCCGGTGTCATGGTGGAGTAATAAATTTCTTGTGTATGCCACGCGGTTTGACATACAGGGAAATGACTTCACGGGTATGCACAGCCTAAAACGTGCGACACGATCAAACGGCATCGCCACGGGAGATGTGTTCCCACTTGAGCAAATTCGAGCACTAGCTCCCCTTGTCCCAAAGTTTGGCCCTGTAGCCGATGCGCGGCTTACGTCCAAAACCTCGTCACGTTATTCTACACATTTTTATTTAAATCATTTCTTCGACAAAGACCTGTTTTATGCTATCCATTGATTAAGAATCTTATGGAAGTGCACGTGCTCTTATTGTCATGCTTATATGGAAGTGTGGCTGACAGGTCAAGTGCCTTCCCATCGCAGTCCCCCTTTGTACTTAGCTGAGAAATACTTGAGAAATGCTAAGTATACCATTCTGATGTCCCTTGCACATTTCCGCCAAGTCAGTCCAGGACTGACCAACTCAACCAACATCCGCAATTCTTCCAATGGTGCTGCGGAGCATCGAAGAGTTGGTTGTCCCACGACTCAGGCCAGTAAAGTGGCAATTCATGGCCGACTAGGCTATACAAGCGAATCACATTCAAAAGCGACTCGGTCCCTGAGTCCGACTCGATCGCCTCCGTCGGCAAAAGGCCGTTCAGCCAGCCATACGCCCCAGCGGGGGGTCACCAATATTCAGAACTCAGACCATCTCAGTCCAGCAAACAACGGCAACACTAACCTTTCCCCCACAAACTATGCAAACGGCAACACAAATTTGCGCATTCCAGGTGACGGCGGCACTCACAACTCAGGAATTGACATAGGCATGGCAGTTTAAAAATTTCCATATATCTTTCACTAACCAATAGCTTTCACAGCTGAGTGTGAGGGGATCGTTTATGCAATACGAAAAATGCAAGCTCCAAGAGCCTTCGAGGTAATTTTACTCCAATCCATATCTCTTGAAGCTCTTATAAGAATTGTGACAGAGTTATAAGGGCATTGGCAGTCATGCGTATTGTTACATCGCGCAAGCATTGGACGAACCAGAGGGGGAGGGCAGTCCAGTGTGCAAGGCCAGGTAATCTTTATTTGTACACACCTTCTCATTGATCTTAACCCTCGTCTAGGCTTACATATTTCCCAAAGGACCACGAATTACAGGTAGTAATGCCTGATGACGTACACGAAAGTCCCTTCAACAAGCTCCAAGCTGACCTCCGGGAAATCCTTTATCGCATCCCCTTCCCCACCTTCAGCAACGGGAGGAGGATCGTCGTGATCCGATTACCTAGCAACATGCAGGTCAATGGGAAGACGATCTTAGCGTATCCGGATACACACATTCGGATCTCCTCCCAATCCAACGATCCCGATCTATCTTACCCTGTACCGTATTTCTTCCTCGAGTGCGCCTTCTCACAGACTGAGAACAGCGTCAATCGCAAGCTCATGGAGTATGTCGCGAGCTTCCCGAAGACCGTCGCTTTGATGAAGATCAACGTTACGGAGTCGCCGCCGAGCTATAGGGCCCCTGGCAAGAAATCTGGGGTGGCGAAAAGGTTGGCCAACGAGAATATCATACCGTGGAAGAAGTGGAAGCCGAGGAAGACTGAGTCGAATGCCCTTGGGCCCGTTATCACGCACGGGATCACTTGGATCGATATCGCGGCGATAGAGGTCCAGATATGGGTCAGGTCCGGCCGTGATCCCATCGATATCACGTCCATCGCTAGCACTGACACACAAGAGTATGCATACGGCGTAAGACGTTTTACTTAGTCATCTGATGTTTAGGGCTAATTCATTGCAGACCGTATACCCTACACTTGACATGTCGGATGTCGACAACAAACTCCGAACGTCTCTCGAACGTATCAGAGATATCGCCGTGCGCTATACAGAAAAAACGCTTGCAACAGAAGGCACATCCGGCTCTGCGGAATCCGACTCGGACTCTGACGAGTCTGTCGAGTCTGTAGAGTTTGTCGAGTATGACGAGTCTGACGAGTTTGTCGAGTCTGACGAGTCTGACGAGCATGACGAGCCTGACGACTCATCAAACGAGTTGCCCGATGATGATGATGATGAAGATTTCGGCTTGGATTGGATCTTTAACCGTGACTCAGAAAGCGACGATACTGGGGATCCTGGTCCGTCCCAAGGCAACTAGTCAGTTGCGTGCTGACATCAATCGTCTAAAGATCCATATAATTTAGCGGAGGCCCGAGCCTGGTCGCCTCCGACCCCGCTGTTTGATTGGGAGAGGGTCCTCGTAGAGGATATGGTCATCGCCACCTGGAGGACCGCTTATCGACGCTACTGCCATTGGCATGCAGCCCTGCGCAAGCGAAATTTAGTCGACGATGCGCCTGGCAGACCCAGCACAAGACGTCGGCATGTTTGAGGTCGCATCAAGTACCGTTCAGGCTTTCATGTCGAAGTCTTTGTTTTCACGCTGTCGCCATCGATGTAGATATCCGTTTCGCCCACAGCCCGGGTCATTTTGTTCGTTCGTTCCATGTATCTGTTCTTTTCGCATTGTGGCTTTCCTTTTGCACGTATAACGTTGCTGACTGTACAGTATGTCTGAGCAAGTGTACTAAGTTGTACAGAATAAAATATGCCGGAACTTCCGGTGCGGCGAGGTCTGCTTACATAAGGAAGGGGCGGCGGGGTGAACGTCGTTGTCTGCCACCAGTCATACACGTCGCATCGCACACGATGACCATGACGACAACGACGGCGACGGCGACAACCACCACGACAACCACCTTCGTCGAAGAAGGAAAGTTTCTCAGCGAGTCCTTGGAAACAGTAAAGATTCAGGTCGGCCAGATGAAGCGTCATCTCGTGAGTCTCACCAGTGACCATATCCCTTGCCGGAGGCACCGAATGAATTCGCCTTTGGAGCCATCCAAGCTGATGTCCTGATTGTAGGACAGTGACGGAATCATGGACGCGCTCAAGAGCGCCAGTCTCATGCTCGCCGAACTCCACGTCAACACTCTCACCGAAGCAATACTGCGAGCTCTGTAAGTACACGCGTTCACCTCTCTCTCGTCCTCTGACCACAGCCGTCGCAAGACATGACCATCTTTGACGCCCTCCGACACCTCTGGAACTACTTCTACGACGCACACACAATCCCGACATCAACGAAGTAGTCCAGTACATCGTTCCCCGCCTCTACCTCAGTCGGATCCGTATGCATGGCTATCCTTGACTAAGTCATGAAGGACATCATGGAAATGGGCAGAGGCGTATTGAACCCCATACGTAGGCTCTTTCTACGATACCATCTCAGCGGTCAGACCAGGGATTCGGGACCGAATCCAGGTAAGCTCACGCCGCGTCGCGTCGTCCGTTTGCTGACCCAACCTAGTCCCCAAGAGTCCCTCCAAGACTCAATCGCGTTCGTGCGTGAGTTTCCGGATATCTTGGGTCGAGAGAGTCGAGAACTGACTGGCGCACCACGCGTTTAGAACGACGCGGACAGCTGCTGCAAACCGCGCGTCGGCACCTTTGAGGCTGGAGGTGAACGGTTGCGATACACGTTCCCTGCGCTCGTCACTTCCAGCATCAAGCTCTGTCGGCGGTACAAAATTCGTGAACATTTGGTGAGATCCCGCTTTTCTATGCTAATTTTCTTTTCTTTTCTTTTCTTTTAACCTCAACAACATGTGTAGGAAGACGAGTGGCAATCTAAAGTGACCACCATCCTTGCGTGAATGCACCACCATCTTCACGACGCAAGTCGACTCTCCCTCGCTCACCCTCCGTCTCTTCCTCCTCGCCGCCCAAATCGCCTCCGAATGCGGTTTCGGGTTTGAAGATCTCGCGTACGACCTGTACGTCCAAGCGTTTTCGGTACGAAGACTCGATTTCGGAAAGCCGAGCGCAACTTGCTGCGATCACGTAGATCATAGGGATGTTGCAAGGCGCAAAGGTGTTCGAGGTGGACGGGTATGACACGTTGATCACCAAGGCTGCGTTGCATGGGGCCAAGTTGTGAAGCCGCATCAGGCGACGGCGGTGGAGGTGGAAGGGAGGCAGAGCGAGAGCGAGGGGAAGTGAAGGAAGGGGCAAGGATAAGGAGGATGGGGAGGGTGCCAGGGCGGTGAGTTTCGGTCCGTTCTGTCGATCGTGACTGACAGTGTCGGCAGTATCCACACCAGGACAGAAAACGGGTGCAGGAATATTTGCAAAAGTCGTTGCGGATCACGCATTCGACTACGGAGGAGATCGTCACGGTTCAGATATACTGTGACACGCTCGATCAGTATCTGTATTACTTTGATCGCGGGGCACCAGCTGTATGTCTATATGATCCCTAGACTCGTTTGATGCTGACGAGTTTCCGACATCTTCACAGATCGCCCCAAAATTCATCGTCTTGCTTGTGGAGCTCATCACGTTTTCGATTGACACCATCATCATCACCTCTCCCCTCTCCAGGCTCGGCTTTGTACCTGCACCCGCCGCAACGAATCGAAGGGGTCGCATCTTCCGGACATGATCCAGCGACATTTCCGGGATACCTCTCGATCAAAGCCTCACATTAAGCATGAGGAAGGGGGCCGGACTCCATTGGAGAGGCGACTGTTGCAGTCGATGAGATACTTTCACGAGCGAAGTCAGTGTTCGCTAAGTTTAAGTAAGGGGACGGGATGGGCCACATTAGCGAGGCAATCGTCCTTAATTGCCAAGCATTGGATCGTTGCGGACCTGGTCACCACGAGCGATGGAGCTCGCTCTATCAACTTGCCGGTCATCTCCAGCGTCGTTACAACCATATAGTAGGGATAGCGGACATCGAGGAAGCAGCTATCTATTTTAGAGAAGAACTGGAGCTTTGCTCAGAAGGGCACGCAAATCGATCGACGTTATTGAGCAATGCTATCTCTGCGATCGTTACGACCAGCTTGGAGATACCTCAACGAGGCCATGATCTTCGGGAGACAAGCCCTCGACCTTCGCCCGTCAGCGTCGATCAACGTCGTTGAACAATGTCGCAATATATCTCTACTATCGTCACAAGCGGCTTAGAGAAATCACAGACCTCAACGAGGCCATCATCCTCGCGAGACTTCGTGATCGCTCCTTGGAAGTGGGTCTCTGGTCTTTTCCGCCCGTTCTCGCTTCGTCCCTGGTATGCTGATGATATATGATATCATAGCTATCCATATCTCGTGACCATCAATTCCATCCTGCCCGCCATCGTGGCCGGGAACGCGGTCCTGCTCAAACCCTCTCCGCAGACGCCCCTGGTAGCAGAACGCTTCGTCGATGCGCTACACAAGGCAGGCGTGCCTCAGGATCTCGTGCAGGTCTTGCACCTATCGCCCGGGCTCACCTCTTATGTGGTCCAACACAAGCTGACTGACTTTGTCTCCTTCACTGGGAGTGTCGTCGGAGGCCAGGCCGTGGAGCGTGCAGCGGTCGCGGGTTCCGGATTCAAGGGCGTCGCTCTAGAGGTATCTTTGAGAAGCGTTTGCAAGCAAGTATCTTCATGACTGACTTCGTTGTGGGCAGCTTGGAGGGAAAGACCCTGCGTACGTTCGCCCGGATGCGGACATCAAGTACACCGTCGCCGAACTCGTGGACGGTGAGGACCCTCGACGTGTCTAGTTTTCCTCGACCTAACGCGATCGCTTTCTCTCGTAAAGGCGCCATGTTCAACTCGGGTCAGAGCTGTTGTGCTATCGAGGTAAGTTGACGTAAATGAATTGATTCTTTGCACTCTTTATAAACTGTCAAAGCGCATATACGTGCACGAATCCGTGTATGACGATTTTGTAAGACAATACGTCGATCTCGTCAAAGTGAGTGTTCATTTAGGTCGCTATTCCAGATGCTCATGATCGATGCCAAAAGCAATATGTGCTGGGCGATCCCACCAAGCCAGAAACGTCTCTCGGACCAGTCGTCAGCGTCGCAAGTGCGCAGAAGATCCGCAAACAAGTTGCAGATGCCGGTGAGGATCCCAGGATGGCCTCACCAACCATGCAGTCAAGGCGGGTGCTACGGCGCTCGTTCCTGAGAACCTATTTCCGATCGCTCAACCGTGCGTATGCAGACGTATAACTCCGGGTCGTCAGAAACTGACAGACGACAACAAAGTGAAACTGCCTATGTTGCGCCACAAGTCTTGGTTAATGTGAATCATAGTGAGTATATTGAATAGACGTGTGTACGATTGCTGAGACGACCCATCGTCTACTAGCTATGGACGTCATGATGGTAGGGCCAAGCATTCTTGATGGACCAACGCAGACGTAGCTAAAAACCACTCGCAGGAAGAAACGTTCGGACCCGTCGTCGGAATCCAAAAGGTCGGTCGAGGCAGTCATTCCATGGTTCCGCGCACGGCGATGAACTTGCGGGATTGTTAGGTTTCTTCGGACGACGAGGCCATTCGTCTCATGAACGATTCCCCATATGGGCTGACAGCCTCTGTATGGACGAACGCGCAGAAAAACCCCGATTCCGAGCGAGCATTCTTGTACATCGTGGACGAGTTGCAGACGGGAACGGTGTTTTTGAACAGGTGACGTCTTCTTTGACGACAATATGGGCCGCGGGTCGTGGGTCTGACTTGTCGCGTGCGATCGACAGGTGTGATTCTCTGGATCCTGCGCTTGCCTGGACGGGCGTCAAGAACAGTGGCCGTGGAGTCAGTCTCAGTAAATTCGGTGCGTGGCCGTCCTACACTAGATCCGCGATCCGATTTTTTTAATGGCGCTCGTTAGGCTACGACCAACTCACGCGGGCCAAGTCGGTGCACATGAAGATCAAAACGACGTGACGAGCGGGACGGGGACGAACAAACTGAATTGGAATTTGAACATTTGTTACACGTCTGAATACATATCTATTCACCACTTTGACGGACCTCAATGAGGCCATCATCCTCGGGAAACAAGCCCTCGACCCTTTGCCCACCTGGCCATCCTTACCGATCATCGTCGTTCCGTCAACTTGCATGTTGTCTCCATGTTCGCTTCACCCAGTCGAACGAGCTGAAGGGTTTATTCACTCTTTACCGAGTTGACATCTCACAAGCACTGTCACCAGTCGATCTTTCTGCAGCCAAGCAATGAATTACGGACGCTGAGGATTTCTTTCTGCCATCTACGGTCCATTCTCGCATACGAAACATCTCTTCGACTACTCGTTCAACATCTCTCGCTATTCCTACCCAATCGTCTCCAGAGTTTCGAAAACCTCGCTTTATCCCTAGCAACCGATGCTTTCTCCGTTTGTCTCCGCACTCACCGTGCCAAAAAAAAAACGGTCGAGCTTCTCGAACAAGGTCACGGTGTATTTTGGAACCCGATTGCTCGACTCCATTTCCCTCTTGAAGATGATATCCCATCGGGCCACGAAGGAGAGGCCCTTGCAGACGAGTTTACTCGACCGCTGAGGATTTGTACCATCCACGATCCGCTCTCGCAAACGAAACATCTCTTCGACTACTCGTTCACCATCTCGCCAAAATCGTCCAGAGTTTCAACGACCTCGCTTCATTCCTAGCAGCCGAGCTTTCTCCGCTTGTCTCCGTGCTCACCGTGCAAAAAAGCGGTCGAGCTTCTCGGACAAGGTCGCGGTGTATTCTGGACTCAGATTGCTCGTCTCCGTTCCCCTCTTGAAGATGGCATCGCGTCAGGCCACGAAGGTGAGGCTTCTTGCAGATGAGTTCGCTTGACTCTCATCAGAAATACACGATATAATTCATTCACACCAGATCAGCAGAACACGCTGTGCAGTCTCAATGCTAATCTGCAATTGTAGACAAAGAACATAGAGAGAGATCTTGCTCGCTTCCTGAGAAACCTTTGGGATGAGGTTGTCTCGCCGTCGCTGATTTTTTTCAGACAACAGTTTCACCTCCTGGCTCACGTATCTGGTGGTACCCCATTCCGAGTTCTGCCTTCTGCCATTGCACACGGCCTCACCTACAATCACCTCGTTGTACCCGACTTTTTCACGCACGCGTGACAGCGAATGGGAATGGCATACTCAATGGGCCAGCTTAGTCGACGCCCGATGTTCGTATATCGCCCCCGACGTCGCCAAAGTCAAAGTGCCCAACGTCATCTCCACTGCGCGCTTCAGATCGGCTTCCCGTGCATTAGAGGACGCGTTGGACGTCTCCGGACAGACTCGAAGGACTTAGCAGACGCGATGCCTTTGAAGGCTGTGTGCATCTACCCTATCATGGGGGACTTGACGAGCTCTACGAGTCGGCATCCATAATGATTTGATGCCGCGAGTGTTGAACGTTGCCGAGGTCAGTCACTCCTCTTCTGCCGCACGGACTGCACTTTCCAAAAACCGATGGAATCACATTCGTAATGCACCGTCTATGCATAGTTACATACTGTAAGCCGTCAGTCAGATCTACATACTATGTGACAAACAGAAAATATAAATATACCGAGCGAGTGACTGAAACAGAGAAAGAACCCACCAGCTTGTGCGAAAGAAAAAACAACGACGATATCGGAATCCCATGCATCAGGCTTTTTGCCACGCACCGAGACAAGGCGTCGAGGCTCGCGAGCCCAGTCAATTGGACTACAACTCTAGTCGTCTGCCTCAATAACAACTTCACCTTCTCCGGATGTCCAATATCCTTGTCATCTCCTCCTCCCACCTTGACGCCCGATGTTCGTACATTGCCCCAGACGTCATCAAAATACCCAACGTCGTCTCCAGTGCGCGCTTCGGACCGGGTTCCCGTGCCTCAGAGGACGGACGCGTCTCCGAACAGGCTCGAAGAACTTGGCTCGAAGAACTTAGCAGACGGGATGCCCTTGAAAACTGTGCGCATCTTCCCTATCGCGGCCCGGGCCCCGGAGACTGATCACGATCGTTTGGATTACATAAGCGTTTACACCTGGGATCCCTCGGTCGCGGCCAGGAGTACTATCAAAAACCTCTGCGAGGTTCCACCTTTGAACCGACTGGGCGTACCCACCAGCAGTCGAAGACACGCATTGTCTATGAAGCCGCGTCCACGAGCAAGTCAAGGCCATCGATCACATCTTCGCCGCGGCGTTCACCAAGCAAAGGTGCTGTTGAATCAGAGGTGCACCGTCGCTACCACCACCTAATGGTGATAAAAGCTCTCCTGCATTTCACCAACCCCACACAACTTGTTACACCACCTGGAGCAAATACGATGTTTTGCTACGCGGTCAATTTTGCCACAC
>JBBPPY010000487.1:0-21447 GCA_038092195.1 Leccinum barrowsii
CATAAGTACTAAGGATTTTTTTTTTTCCTTTTTCTTTTCCTTTCCTTCCGAGATTCCGAGATTCTGTTTCCGAGACTTTCCGAGATTATCCGAGCTTCCGATTTCAGAGCACCTCGCTTTCTGAATCAGTTCTGTGTATCTCTTTCAGTTGCAGATAATGAGCATCAGTATCAACTTACCCGGTTCAGGGATACCACTACCCGATATCCTGTTCCAAAATTTCCAAGCTCGTATGGACAAGAGGCAAAATGACTGATGATCTGAGATGGTTGAATGATGGTCACACCTGGGGAAAAATCATTGCGATAAATCCGTGTTTCGAGGAGCTCGAAGGATCGGTATGGGTCATGAATGATCTCGTGTTCCGTGAGTTCTTGGAATTGGCGGACAACGCAAAAGTGCTCAGTTATGGTTTCTGGTTGACTGCGAGTGTGGATGAAAATACTCTGTATCTGTCCCGCAAACCGTGCCGTGCCTTTATCGTTTTTGAATAGGATGAGACTATCTCCAGCATTTCGATTGGATGTTGTAAACATCTCGCCCTTCAACTCGATCTGCTGACAATATTGAACGAGTCGTCCTGGTGTAGACTGAGCAGACGTTGCACTCAGGTGTTCCACGAGTGCTTGATAAATAGAATCGTCCAGAATCTGTGCTGCTGTGGGTGGTGCTCCACTGTCTGTTGGCTCATCCAGTGTGGACCCGAAGTATTTGCCGATGAGAGGGCGAAATGACTCTAATGCCTCTGGGAGTGTATCACGGGCCATTAGTGCTCGGAGGTTGGCCCCTCTACAAAATGTCTTCATGAAGGTGCTTTCCAAGTGTCCTGCTTTAGAGTCAACAAAGCAAAGATAAAACATCTTCCACCGAGACCCACCTAACTTATGGTTCGTGTTGGAACGTTGTATGATACCATTGTATCGTTCGAATGGAAATGCCCACCAGCCATGAGCGGGACCAAAAGAAGATAAGCACTCTGGAATATGGAGGGACGAGTGATTGTTTATTACGAGCGCTTTGTCACCAAAAATAGCTGCTGTGCTCTTTGTGTAGTAGTTGAGATATTCCTCGACTATTGTGATATGCTCGGGAGTGATGGAGCGCATCGTGGCCCAACGAACTGCAATCACGAGAGACAGAAAGTTTTGAAGGAGTGCCCGCTGATTTGCTGTGGCCTGAGAGGTTCCCCATAATCTGCAGAGAGTAATTACCAGGTTAACGAGGCACACTGTGCGCCACTGATCAGCCTTGATTTTTCCATGCGATGCAGAGCCAAGATTATGTGGTGCACGCCCGATCCATGATGGGAGGACCGTTTGAGCCATGTCTTTCCAGACCTCTGTTAAAACAGCGCGGTTCAGGATAATGGTATCTTGCTTATGAGTGCTTGCCCATGCTAGAGCCAGATCAACCACTGGTCGAGGGAATGGCTGTGGGCAGCGAATCTCTACATTCAGATCAGAATTTCTGGCCTGGGTATGTGCATGAGCAGGTACAAGACTTGAAGCGATAGATCATGCTCACCCAAGTAATCAGAGCATCGGTATACTTTTCCTTTCCAACTCGGTGATCACGTTTGCTGGATCGTTTCAAAGAGGACGCCATATCGATGGGAATATGAGGAATTACATTGTTGGCTTGTGCTAAGGCAACAATATAACCGCGTCGTAAGGCATTAAGGGAAGACTTGTCAGCTGCCCGGATAGCTGCAATGCCAAGATTCAGCTGGCGTTGTTGTTCCTCCAGGTCATGGGGTAGAACACGTGATTCCTCGACCGGAGTAGCATCTGCGTCCATACCAAATACCGTCCGGCAATGATGCTGAAGGTCACCAAGAAAGAAGTTGTGCATTGATTCAACGACAAGGAAGCGTGTAGGGTCCCAATAAGACAATCGAAGGAGTTCCGACCACCGTATTCCGTACTCTTTCCATATCTTGTTCCGGATGGTCTCATTCTCTGCTCCCCTCCACATGTGTGCTATGGCCAAGTGCTCCTCCCAAGTCCGGCGCTTCCACGACTTCAGGTCTGTACAGCTAATGCTGGATGCATCCTGTAGGCAGAAAGTGCACAAGCGTCCGGAACTGGGACCATGTCCACCAAAGCCTGCTGTCTTTCGCATTGCAGGCAAATCACAGATAAGAGGTACGGTGACACCCCGGACTAAATTTCCAAACGGGCTGAAGGCTGTGCGCAGTATTTGTAGTCCAGGAATCCACAATTTGAGTAGATCATCGACAAGAGGGCGCAGAAGGTGATTGATGTGGTGGCCGGAAGGCTCCTTCGGACCAGGAATGATGCCAGCAAGATAGACATTTTCGGTGCGGTAGCGAAGGTGGACCGGGAGGTTATGACAAACCATGTAGATAGCGCCCACTGATGCATGTTTTCCGGCTTGCTTGTTCCCGTACGGATTAAACCAATCGATAAAGAGACCAAAGGCCAGTCGAAGCTCAGAGCTGTGTGATGGGATCTCAAAAAAGGGCTTCCCATCTGGTCCTGCAAAAGAGCGCAATATGTCCCCGTCCCAGATGTCACTCATTATCCCCCCGCTGCACTCATTGGAGTTGGCAACGCCCCTGCGTAACGAGGACATAACATCGGATCGCGAAAGAAACCAAGAAAGCCATGAAGTAAGAGGCTGAAAGAAAAACCGAGAACAAGGACGTGATCCTTTCCCGTGTTGCTCCAGTAGACGTGCTCCACAAGGGTCACTGGATGGCGTCTCTCGAAAGGTGCAGAACCCAGGAACATCATCATAGTCTGTTGTTCCTTCGGTGAAAGATCCATATAGACTGAAGCATTGTGGACAGCATACGTGCTCCACTAATGTCGGGTCGAGGTCGAAGATGCGCATTGCAGTTCGGATATCTTCGGGCCAATCAGAAACAATGGCTTGTATTTCAACAGGGAGCCTGTCTTTCCCCGAGCCTCCGATGGCGTTCCGGAATGAACCAGCAAGGAATTTTATCAGCGTCGAGGTGACTAATATGCGTAGGGCCACGAGGACGAAGTTTGTGTGGTTGCGTGATGTATGGCATAAAATATGCAATATGGTAGCGAGTAGGACGCTCGCCAGCAAAGGATATGCGATGTGATTAAGAATTTCCAAAGCTGCATAACAACGAGCTACAAATACAATCAGAACAAGTACGATGTAGAGATCTACGCAAAATGATTACCTGGCTGGACGACACAAGGGAGCTCCCTTTCCCACGATGGTGGCACTTGAATGTGCCTCAAACGATGGCGGAACCACTCTCCTTGAACTAATTGATCTAGATGGGCTTGATGAGCTTGTATCTCTAGGACCAATTTACGCCTAGCATCTTGAATCTGTTCGCTTCCCTGGCTCTGGATAGCATCGACGAGCTCTAGTACCTTTTCGATAGAATGTTGGTGCAAGACAAATGGGGCGCACGCTTGGGGGTCAAGCATTGGAGGGGATTCAGAGATATCAGTGGGTCGATCTTGAAATTTGAGGCCATTAGGGGGGATTCCGGAGAAAGTGCCTCGATATGACTGGAACAACTTGGAGTATTGAGCAAGCATTTGGTGAGCGTCTGTTTCGAGTTGTTTAGTGGATAAATGGTTGTCGGAACATCAGCTATCATTACCGTTTTCCCTAGCACTGGAAAACTTGTCTATACAGTGGGGGATATGTGTGCGACTGGATTCGCCTTCAAAATCGGGGTTGCATGGTGTGTCTATCTGAGTCTCGAGACTGGAAGGACCAGCACCTGTTGCTGCTAGCGCCCCATTCCTATTAGTGGTATTGATAGCTCTCATTTTTGTAAATTTGAGCATACCAGCATTAAGTTGAGACGCCCGAGCAGTCACAACATAGTCCTCTTGAACACTACTAGATACTCCGAGGATCTTTGCAAGGATTTCCGACTCTGTATCCTGATATTTCTGACCAGCTAGCCAGATCTTGTTATCTCGGCGATGTTGGGAAGCGGTGGAAGTGGGGAGTAATCGACCTTGTACAACACTGTGTTTGATGGGATCCTCTTCTGAGTGCTTGTTACAGCCATAGACATCGCAAGTGCATCGCTGTCCTTGTGTGCGTTTGTCCATGGTTGAGAGTAAGAGATTAGAAGATTCAAAAGTTTATCAATACAGTATCATCATATCGGTGGATCAGAAATATTTTGCCCCCGGCATAATCCGAGTCGGTATCCGAGTCATTGATCCGAGTCACCAAAGGTACGAGTCACAATGGTACGGGCAGTTCCCGACTCCTCACAATTACTATTATGTGCACAATGTACTCATGTCTTAGATGTCTATCATAATCCATTGTCAACCCATCATTGAGTGAGAGAATCTTGCTATGACCGACCAAGAAAACAAAGTGTATAATGTAGTGCTCGTGTACCCTAATTGATAATAACATGATAATAACTGGCAGGTACTAACTTGAAGGCGATTCAATGCCTTTGCGGTTGGAATTTTTGCAATTTGAATTGTATGCCTTGTCATTCGTGGATGACTCGGAAGTGGTGAGCAGCGTCCGGTGGGAGAAACAATGAGCTCCGAAGGTTTTGATGCACTTCTAACTTCTAAGTTGGTTTCCAGTCGTTCCAGCATATTCAATTCGACATGGTTTTCTCAAACCAGGATGTTACAGATAAGGTCAATGACCGGATTGGACCTTGACGACACCTTTCTGATCGGAAGTGTTCCGTCATTGACTATATGTTGCAGGATCTCGCTCTCAATTTCATGCAAATAAATGGACGTGTCTCTCACCCATCACCTCCGATTCAGGCTCTGGAGCCTTGAGAGTTCTCACAGCTCGAAACAGTTGGATTTCCTATGATCAACCGACATGTGATTACCGCAGAGGTTATTTACCAATGCGCTGGCTGACTTGACGAGAATGTATTGTGACAAAGAACGAAGAAAAGGTAAACGATAAGGATCGATTCTTTGGCGATCTCTAGGTAGCCGTTGTTCAACGTAGTATACTACCGTCTACTAGTAAAAAATGATTCAAACTTGTAATGAGAAAATTAGAATATCAGTAGTAAGCATGACCGTGACCATGAAAATCTTTACAACCTAGTATTCAGACGGGAATACATCTGCCCAGATCTCGTTATCGGCGAGGTTGCGATCTGCTTCTGCGAGCTCCGGTGGTGGCCCAAATGCAGTAATTGACGCCCCAACAATTTCTTGGAGCAAGTGGACCTGGAGAGGTTTCTGGCTGACGGCGCTGCGACAAAGGGGGCAATTGTAAAGTAGTGCATGTATATATTCTTTTTCGAAGAGCTCTGCGATGGCTGCGGCAGTGTAAGGGGATGACTTCAGGTGCTCAGGAACTCTAGTCCTCCACGAAACTTGATTCTCGAGACATTGGTGGAACCATCTTCGGAGGCAGGAATAGCAAAAGAAATGCAAACATTCCTTGATGCTACCACACATATCAGCAAGAGGATCATTCCAGTAAAGATACGACACCACTTACCAGAACAAGCGATCAGTCGGTAAACGGCACATGCCGCAGATTATGGAAGCGTCGCGGGTGGTATTAAACTGAAGGGGCTCAGATAGAAGACGCTATCGTCTCAGTAGAGCTTACCTGCTCAACTTTTTCGCGAAGTGCTCGTTCAGCGTTGATCGCGTCCTCTTTCTCCATGAGCGCTCTTCTAAGTTTTTTCTGCAAATCCTCCTATCAAAATTGCATTAAATTTGGCACTGGCGATGAATAAATTGATTTACTAACCTTGCGACTTGCCTTCTCAGATGACAAAAACTCGACACATTGCAAGACTCCCTGCAGGTATACCATACTAAGTAAATCTAGTGTTGGATGCACGGTAATCGACATTACCTCTTTGATCGACTCCAGCTCAGCTTCTACGTTGGACAGAGATCTCTCGGCAGTCGAGCCCTCTGACCGCGTGATGCTATGTGTAGACCCTGACAAGGGAGTACGTGGAGAGGACAGACTCGGAGAGCTGCTCGAGGAACAAAGGAAGGAATGAAGGCGGCGGCACTGACGGGGAGGTTGAGTACGAAGGGGAGCCATGACGATGATCGGGGTGGAAGTGAGTGCAAGGATGTGTGAAGACGCGTGGAGGGGATTGCGGCGGATGAGAGACCTGGGCAAACGACCTCAGGCTCACTTTTAAATACTTGCAGACAAAGGATAGGGACCAAGCGATTTTTGGTAACACTTCACATCGTCACAAAAACGAGGCAGACACTCTGATCCCGAGGACTCCACGTTACGATCTGGATCTGAGAAGTGATCGGCGCCGATTCGGCGGACCTTTAGACATATCACACACGTGACCGTGACTGGCAGAGATTACTACCAGCTCAGTTTCTTTGTTCGATGTACAGTGTCCTGCGTCACAGGATCGTCATGAATGAGACTAGAAGAGCACAGGAGACGATGTCTGCTTCAATTCCCAACTCACTTTGAGCCACTCGAGATACCTTCGAAGAATGTCCGACACTGGCAGTGATAATCCCGGCGGTGGGCCTCCTTCAAAATCGTCGTGTACGAAGAGGCCAGTGGAGGAATCTTGGCCAGAAGGTCGTCATAATTCCACGAAATCGTTGAAGAGTAACGAGAATCAAGTGGCACCCCAAGTGCCAGTGCAGGCTCCGACTGGCAACTCCGAGCCATCTGAGGTGGAGCGTCCCTCTATAACATTCAGGAGGTCGAGTGTGGTTAATATACAAGGTCATGGTGCTGATCGAACTACTGCCACGGACTCCTCTTGTTCCGACTCGGATCATACTTCCCACTGGAGAAGCTGCGAGTCATCTGAGTCTGAGTCCAGAGAATCAACTCCTCAGGCTGCACCAACTACAAGAGACACAAGACTGCGGGAGTCTAGTTTGGAAGTGTGTACTATCTTTTTTCATTGCTGTATAACGACAGTTCAGAATCCGTACAGACTATAATGAGATATGTCGATTCATGCAACAGGAATTCAACTCCCATACTACAGGATCATCCTGACGCGCCAGGGACCTTGGCAATTCCGTGCTTGCCCATTGGATCGCAGCCCTCCATTCACGTATGTTGTCTCCGCTTTGTATTCGGTGTTATCTAAAAGGTGTGTCTATACTATAGACACTCTTAAGATGTAACACCTTGTTACGCGGCGAAGATCCGACCACCATAGGTTCTGTGACGAATGCAAGTCCAGTCCATTCATTCATTCTAAATCTTGTTGATCTTGACCCAATACCTCCATCTCGTCAGGCTACTGGTTCTTCTTCAGGAAACCACCAGTCTTTACCTACTAGGCTCGAGGGCGATACTCAGTTCACCTTCCAGCCTCCTGTAGATGTAAGTGATGCCGTATCAATTTTTCATACCACATTCAATGAAACTATAACCGTAGTCAATCGATGTTGACGAGCAGACTCCCTCGGCAACACAGAGCAAAAGTCAGAGAAAGGGAAAAGGAAAATCCAAGGCCACGATGACAAGCAGTGCCATTGACCAAGCAGCCTTCACGCTCCCCCCTTGGCCGTCGCGGGGCCCTCCAGCAAATTCTGCAGATATGCCCAGTCTATCTAGACACAGAGAGACCCAACCCGATCCCATCTCCGAGTCATCCACCACATCACGCCCTCTGCCAGGACCGGGCACAAATGAATTGCCTCCAAATGCAAGTGGTTCTATTCCAAATTTCCAGACTAGTACACTCCCGTCACAGCCAACAGAGAATATCCTTGCAACCATGATGTCACTATTCACAGCAGGAATGGATCGTTTGAACAACTCTGTCCAACAGTCTCACGAATCGTCTCACAAATTTCTTCACAATACGTTGGCGGTCTTGCGCGAGGAGCTTAGGGCGGCCAAAGAAAAACCTCAGGAGTTGGAGGCCAACCCGAAGGACAGATATCATGTCCAAATTTCAGAGGATATCTTCGTACCTACGGTGTCTCGTGGAAAGACAAAGAGATACAACTATTTTGTTCCCAGCACGAACTACCAGGGCCCGGGGAACAGTGCAGTCAAAAGCAAAGAAGATCTCGTTGCGCACAACCGATTCGTGGTAAATTTCTACTATTGGTGTACTTTTAATGCAGGGCTAACGAACTCATATCAATCAGAGGGCGGTTCGACAGCACACATTAGCGCTACTTCGAATCAAAGATTACAAGTATCTGAGGACCATCAAGTGTACATTGACAGAGGACGAGAATGACGCCTTCAACTGTGACCTCCCGGGACATATCGAGGTCTCTGCATCGGAATTCATGGTCGATTGTGCTCACCCCCGGATCTCGTCCTTCAATACAGCTGCAGCTGAAGTCTTTGCAGAAGACTTTCTCGACAAGGTGACAAACCATTCCTGGTACTCCACCGAGAATATCCCTGTCCGATATTTGGACGTTGAAGTAATCAAGTCTGCATTTGTGAGCCATATGTCATATATCAAGACAAGCTACCGTCGAAATGTTGTGTTGCCTGAGGAAGACTTGGGGGGAGCACACATAGCCCGAAGTACGAGGTTGCAAAAGTCAGCTCGGCTAGGAAGAAAAGGACGAGTGAGTCGGTTTTCATCTACTCTATTGCTCTGAGTATGAACAGCTCACATGCCAGCAGCTATTGAAAATGCGCCTTGAGGCGATGGTGGGTGACCCAGAGCTGCAAAAGCACGTTCCGCTCATCAAGTACCTTGGCACGCAAGCAATGAGTTCCGATGAGTCGGAAGAGGAGCATAAGAGGACAATCAGTTACCCGCGCGTTTATCCTCGCTGGCGCAATGACCAACTTGCTGCGATCCTTTGGCAAGCAGATACGCTTAGCGAGCGAAACAATCTAACACCAATCGGACACCGCAAGCGGGGAGGGACTCAACTTCGTCTTCGCCCCCATTCACACAATTTCAACGAGGCCGCAGTTGCACCAATAGGACTCCCACATAATTGCTACGATCCTGAATGGCTTTCAGGATTGACGGAGAAGGCGAAGAAGGAACTGAAAGCCCAAGATAAAGATTATGGTTATCTTTTGGGAGAGGAGGAAATGGATATGGGTACTTTCCCACCTGCTGATCCCACTGGCAGCGATGAAGAGATGTATGCAGATGATGAAGAGGAAGCGGGCTCAGCGTAACGGTGAATGTAGAATCCTGGAATGTATTTGCGTTGAGAACAGCCGTTGAACCATTTGCCACATGCAGTCTGATGCAGAAGCGGGACCAATTCAGAAAGACTGCGGTGGGTTGGCTCAGACTGGCGGAATGCAATGTGGGTCGACACCCTTGCACTTGTCAAAAGCTGATTAAGCTCTGGCAGTGTCAATTAAAAAATCGAGGCAGCGATATGCAGTTCTGGACATGCCGGTGGATATTGACATGATTATGATAATCCCTGGGATATGACATGCGACATTCACGCAGTGAAAAGTTGTCGTAAATATGTCGTGATGAGGCCGTGTTTTTGTGATCCGAATGAATCGACGGAGACCAATATGTGGCTGATTTGATTTCATTGATGGCCCAGGGATCCGACTGACAATGTAACTATGATACATTTATGACCAATCAACATTAGGTTATGCGGTAGAATTTACCGCTTTCTGCTTCGCCTTCTCCTGTGCGACTTTATTCTTGAGGTACATGATGGCGAAATCGCGTGCTGGCCAGCAATCTTGGTATCGACCTAGCTGAGGGAAGATTCCCTTGGCCTACCACATATCAGTACAGTGTAGCGTATCAAGGACGTAGATAGTAGTAACAGACCGCTGAGAAATAATTGGAAATTGCACCGGGTAACTGCCAATGAAACGTCTGGTGCGTGTTCAGATACTTGTCACAGATTCGATGAAGTTCGTTCTGTTGAGATCGGTAATCAGTACGGCTATGACTTATCGGATCTAGAACGCTACTCGCTTGTACTTCTCGATAGACGTCATCTTCCCATGCGAGCACTTCGCGCAGCGTGTATCCCCCTCCATTCGGTTTGGAAAGAGGACCCCGTGGAGGCGCAATCAAGTCCGCCCCATCTGAAGTGGCAGCGCCTGTGAGGAGATCTCTTCCAATCTCTAAAAGTACATATGATTATCCATTTTTAGATTGATTCAAGTAGAACTCATACGATATTCATTCCCACTTCCCTGATTTGCTTTGGGGTCGACCGAGGGTGCCTGTGATACAAGCAGAGGAGAGGCATCTGGAGAGAATTCTCGTTGGAGGGTAATGTGATTTGTGAGTGGATCTGGGCTCGGAGTGCGATCTTTTCCAAAAATCTGCCGCAAGGTGAGTGGTGGAAAATATTGACTGAAGTCCATGCCGACTCAGAAAGGAACCGGTTGGTATTAAAGTTCAAATCTCTGACAGCCAGCCCTCATGTCAGTCACGCCCAGCCACCCTTGTCTTCACATTCAGAATGTCCCCTCGATCCCATCACATAGTCACATTAACCATTCGAGTCCCGGGCCGGGGCCTTTTGTTCATGGAAGGGTATAAGGACGAATGCAGATTTGGAATCTTTTATATTCCCCCATCGTGTCTTTGGCTGAATGATCACTGGCATGAATCTCTTGAATACGTGCGTCGGTCCCTCTTCATTCAAACCCAATTTGCCCTCATTTTATATTCTTAGAACTCATAATTTGTTTGCATCCTCGGATGCATTCATTACACGGCTTTGGGCCACATCCTCTTTGGTTATAGATGGGCCGACATCCGCTTCTGTGATGCTGGTTGCAGCAGAGCTTGCTGATCGAAGCCGTGTGTACAGTCTATTTATCTGCTGTTGTGATTTATTCAGACGTTTGTTTTCCAGCTTGGTTTATGGTGAAATCAACGATTGTCAAATTCGTTAGAAACCTTGAATCTACTCCTATGGAACGTGAGACACATGCAAACCCTCTTGTGTTTTGTGACTCGGTGAGTGTGCTGCCTAGTAAACAGCTGCTAGGTCCTTATAAGACACTACCAGGCAAATACGGTGCAATTTTGTGTAGACAAGATCGTCTACGAGATCACATTCAATACAGCAAGTCTGTATTGGTGCTTCAAGTATTTTGCCACCAGTCGGGATCATTATGATCGGCGTCGTGGCTGCGGTCTTGATGACCAATGCTTGATGGAAGCATTTTCGGAGTTCTCGATTCCGGGAGAGCTCCCTTCCGGGATACGAGGTCGGACAGCATTGCAGTATGTAATCATGCCTTAGTATCTCCCCGTCTGACTTTCTACTGACGGTTCACAGATCTCGGAACGCCAACCGTGCCAGGGCACAACTCCCAGTGTACGGAATCTAACTTGATTCTTACTATCTACTTTCTAATTTTTCTCAGGTCAAAGGTCAATTGTGCGGTCGAGGCGAGGCCTCAGCCTGCAACTATTGGAACAGAGAACAATACCGACATTGACCAGGGCAAGAATGTCACACATGCAAATGCTCAGGCTGCCCGACGCTACTCTCGAGATTCCGTCGAGCTGCTATACCAAGATCACGTAAATGGCGGAACCGATGATGAGAGTGAGTACATCTGAAACTCCCTGGCATTTATCTCAGTTCTATCTTAATAGATACTAACATCACGATAGTAGACCAAGATGAAAATGACGGTGATGTCACTGATGTGATTCATGCGAATCGTTTTACCTCTGAGTCTTCCAGGGACTCTGACTTGGAAATGATGTCAGTGGACACTTCGGAGGTGAAGGCTGAAGAAGTGGTTGAGGAATATGATCCTCAGGCTCCCCATTGCATTCCTGAAGCTAGCTCAGCTGTCGGTTGCATCCTATCACAATCACCGCCACCTTTGGCTCTGGACTCGGATGCCCCCACAACGGATTTTCTCATCGGGAGCCGCTCCGCCCATTCACCACCACCACCACCTTTTCCGACTCGCGTCTTTGGATTCCTCACTCGTTTTGGGGTGGACTTCCAGCGTGCTTCCCTTCCACCTCAGAATACCCCTCACTTGATTCGTCAGCCCAACTCTGCAAGCAGCTCCTTGATTCGCTATGGTTCTTGCCCCAACCCTGGACAATCCTCGCAATCAGACAATCTGTCCCTACCCGTCAAACATATGAAGAGAGCAATCTTGTGGCCACCGTCTGGTCAACATCCCAAGAGGCGCCGACTTCTTTAGGTTCCGAGTCATATGATGCTATTTTTGCTTTACTTCGTCATTACACTCGTTTTCATGACTGCTCTATGTAGTACCACGCTCGTTTTCTATGTAGTATCCACGCCCATTCTCTGTGTAGTATCACACTTACACTCGTTTGACTGCTCTATGTAGTACCACGCTCGTTTTCTATGTAGTATCCACGCCCATTCTCTGTGTACTACAGTACTAGCATCACACTCGTTTTCTGTTTGATTAGTACATGCTTATCACGCTCATTGCCACGAATTTATCCGAGTCAGATCAGGCTCGTTTCAATACCATAGCTTTCTGTTTTATTGATTTGCTCAAAAATTGAACGCACACTTGGAGTATCGTGGCCACTGTACCAAAATAGACAGTCGTCACAATGTTGCCATGGGCCGCTTCAAACAAAATCCCGCGATAATCGACCTTGGCAACATTCATCTGTAGAGACATAGTAACTCCTAGTATACCTTTGTCACGGTGACAACAATGATATTATAAAAACTCAGTGTATCTCTCTACTACCTTGCCCCCCTTCATCTCCACCTACTACTAGTATGAGGACGAAAACCATTCAGTCCTGCAGAGAGTGGCGTCTAAGGATTTGCGCCAGACCAGATTTACCACACCGACCATATAGCAGGGCCGAAGACGATGTAGGTTCCCAACCAGGAAATTTGTACCGATTCTCAATTTCTCATTGACACATAATCCCAGGCCATACCAATACACAAGCAATCTTTCCCGCTGCACGAACGTTTGCGTGCTGAAGATATTCAGACTACCATAGAAAAACTGGATTGTGATGCGAGTACCACTCTTAAGACTTAGAAACCTCCAAAAGCATTCTATTAACATTTCGTACAGGCCATTCCTATTCACCGTCAGTGGTTTCAACCTGGATTACAAACAGATGGCGTCGCGGTTGAAGGTGAACGAGTTGGCGATCTGTGAGTAAATGAATCTTGGTTTGACAAACTAGCACACTTATCTCGCATGATGCCACTGTGACAGAGATGCAGACGCCAGTCCTACCCAGAATACGAAATCTCAGCGTGATTTCCCGTATGTACTATTATGCTGTGTGTCATTCATGGCTATCTTACTGGCCATTGTAGCCTACCGGTGCGCCACACCCGAAAAATGCGCAACCGAGGCGAAGCGATTGGATGGTTCAAATCGCAAAGCACTACCTCGCTTCTTGCACCACCTGAGGGTCTGAACTCGAAAGAGAATGACATATACATTCATTTATCCAAAGAGGCCGCACAATCGTGGATCATGACCAATGGCGAATGGAAATCTGGGATCAAGAATGGTTATCACCACCCCAATTTGCCAGGATACGACTTTTACTTCCGGGATGGGTATGAGCCTACATGGGTCACCAGGAAGACTCATACGACATACAAAGGCCGTTCAAAGAGGCAATGTGTAAGTACCACTTGTGTATAAACATTGCAGAGAAGTCTGACTTTCAGAAGTCTGACCTTCTGTGTTCGGGGAAACATGGAATCGACACACCCACACGGTCCACGCCAGAAGCTCAAATTATTGTACCTCATGTTCAAGGGATGGCTGCGTGATATCGCATACATGTGACGTGACACAAGTCGTGGCCGGGTGCCGATTACCGAGTAGCAGGATGTAAATCATGTAATAATATAACTCTCATCTTTCTCTTTGTCTTTTCGTTGCGATTTTCCCCCACCGTCAGAAATGCCTCAATACGGAGTGTTTTTCAATCACCATGCGTTTTCTGAGCCCACTGAATCTATCTCTGCTTTAGCTTTTTCCCCCGCTGGAGATTTGCTTGCAAGCGGTGGGGACGATGGTAACATCATTATCTGGGACCCACTGAAAGGACATCTATTGTATCGCCTGATCACGAATAGCGCCATTATATGCATGGCCTGGGACACAGACATGGCAAGGAAGCGCCTATTCGTCGGATGCATTGATGGCAGCCTTTCAGTAGTCGAGCATTTGAACGTCAGTACTTTTCTTCATAATGTATTAGTATAGCCTCAGTGGCAGCCTAATGCATCCTATCAGGCCAAAGAACCATCTAATAATCTAGTGATGTCAGGATCCAAAGCTCCTGTTTTCGCAATCACTCCTCATCAGGGTACCGGTTGCATTGCCTTTGCTGTCGGGTCAGAGATCCATCTAGCTAAAGAGCTTGGAAAAGGTGGAGTATTTCTTTCATATCTAAACAAATTTCATTCATGGACTCGGCTGTAGAGAAATACGCAACATTCATTATCCTGCCGGCCCCAGAACCTCTTCCGAACACTTCCGTTAAAGACGATCAAAGAATCAGGGGACGATCACTTTCCTTCAAAGAGAACGGAAAGCACCTGATCGTTGCATACCTCAATCACGGTATCGTGTCCGTACATTGTTCTCTGCCTACTAATTCATCCACTGAGATGACACCTAGTTGCTGGGAACTGAGTAGTATGTCCAGGCTATGGCGGATCGTTCCAATTCATCGTCACGGCATGATGTGCGTTCGTATTTTACAAGTGACTTTCTCACTCAATGATTCTTTGCAGTGGACATGCAGCCCTTTCGCCTGACGAAAATTCGATTGTACTATCCAACCTACATGATGGAGCCGACATCTATACCCCAGGTCAATCCTACCCTCGCCTACAGCTGAGGTGCGGGACTCCCTCCGATGTGAAAAGAAATGTGCCCGTACAGGTCACATTCATTGATGGGGGAAGGTACGCATCCTGGGGGTCTGCAGGGGGGGATGTGGGTGTTTGGGACACTGTCGAAGGTCAGCGGATGCAAGTCTTGGACCATCAAGGTGCGTCCTGATATTTTTGTTCAACCCTGTTCAACCCATGGTTTCGAGTCAGGGTGTATGGTACAAGCAGTAACGGTGAGTATTGCATTTTATATATCCATTACAAAAACGAATTGACTGTTGAGCAGTCCTTCGACCATCCGCGCTTTACCCTTATTGCTACTGCAACCTCACAAACTGCCGAGAATACCACAGTGCGAGTCTGGAAAGCGGCGAAAAACATCCGTAGGTGCCTGGTTCTCGAAAGGCAATTACTGATGTGTGTTTCCCAACAGAGCTCCGCACATTCACTCATTACATCAAGATCTGGGGAGAGAAATTGACGCACCAGCTGACCTGGATTATCTCCAGTGATAGATGGTTCGTCCACAGAATATTCTCATGCCTTCCGGTTGCGATATCGGTTGCGATATTTTGTCAATATTCGCTCGGTATGGTGAGCAACTACCTACACTGTCTTCACTGATAGGAAACTAATGCATCATATGCGATGTCAAAGAACCTCCCGGGTATCGTAAGTGAGCTGTCATGCCCAATACTATCCGGTCCTTATGTTTTTGGAAGGTCGTTGACCTCTGGATCAATACCCAACTCGGTGCTGTCCAGGTGGTACACATCATGTTGGGGTGGTGGAAAAGTTTTATTCATTCTACCGGGCATTATTTCCACCACACGGCATTGGCGCTAGTCGGTCAACTGTACGAGCAGCTACAGGGCGCCGGTGTGCAAGAGGACCCGCTCCCTCCCGCCGGGCCTCCCCTCTCCATTTCCGACGTCGTGTACCTGTAAATACACCTACTATGTAGTACTGTACTAGACTGACTTAGTAACTGTAACATCTTTTTGTTGATTTGAGCAACCATACGGTAGTGAAAAAGAATGACTACTAAAGTTCCATTTCTGCCCTGCCACAGTAAGTCACGGTGTTGACAATGAATGAAACCCACAACCGTCGATGGATCCTCAAAGGACACAACAGTCCAATCAACTCCTTGTCGTTCTTGGAAGAGGGGACATACCTAGCAAGCGGTGGTAGGTTACTACCACCTGATTCGTCTTCTTTCTCGTGTTCTGACACTTGGAATACCAGCCTCAGACGGACATGTCATAGTATGGTCCCTAAAATCAGGCTCGCTTGCTCATCGCTTGCGACCAAAACAAGGCCCGATTACAGTTGTCAGATGGCTTAGGGAGCCAAAATGCTTCAAGTCATTCTGGCTCATATCTGCGGGAGCGAACGGCACACTCGTAATGTGGAAATTCAATATAGCAATGGTGAGAATTGAGGGCCCAATCATACCAGTTGAATGTTCTGAAGCCCCTCACGCAAGCGTACAATTGAATGGATCCATATGGAGACCGTCTTTGATGGTGCGATTGAATACCTTGAAGTCGACGAAACACGAGCTTTGATCGCCGTCACCGGGATGGGGCGAATAGCTATTTACGCTGCCAATGTACTAGCAGACTCGGGTCCAGGTCAGTTTTTTACGACCTAATAATACCAACTCACATCCGGACCTCGTGAATAGCCAAGATTAAGCTCGTAAACATGTACCCTCCGTTATCTGAGCCTCGCCTCCCTGCCTTACCGATTTCTGCACATTTTTATGAGCAGGGTCGATGTCTTATGGTGGGGCTCCTTGATGCTCGTGAATTGTGTGTCTCATTTTCTACTCCTTACATCCGAGTCATTCCTTACTGAGTCTGTAGAGTGGGTTACAACATTCTGCCTTGGAAACAAGTATGGAAACAGAAATTCAAAACACGAATGTACTAGGCCAATTATAATTCATACTGATCTTGTCGCTGACACTCGTATTCATGCAGAGGGAGTACTGCTTATCATGAAGCTACTGGAAAATTACTCGTCTGGAACCTGCTGGATGGGGTGGATATTTACTCTTTCACCACAGAGCCTTCCGTTTCATTCTCGTATTTGAGAAAGTTCGATGTGAATTTTCGGCGTACTCGTATCAGCCACGTATGCTTAGACGCAAAGGGCGAAGTTGGGATATGTGGAAGCGACTCCGGAGAAGTCTATGTTTGGGAAAATAGCACGGGAATTCCGATCCAAGTCCTTGCTCATGGAACAGATCATCAGATCGTGCAGGTTTTGGCAGTAAGCTCTCATCCACTGTCCATCCGGGTACCTCAATATCAATATTCAATCCTCTACATAGTGCTATTCATATCGTCACGCCAAATTTTACATCGCAAGTGCTGATTCTGGGCCAGACGACAAGAATCCATGCATTTCTATTTGGTCACCGGTGAGAGCTAAATTTTTATGTTATTCTTGAATGAAATTAATAATGAACTAAATCTTATGTCCTGCAGGACGAACTTGAGGACAAGAGCGACACTAAGGATGAAAACCCCGGCAAAACCAAAAAAACTAACGCACATTCTCGGACGATCACACTCTGCCATAGCCTCAGTGCTGCCCTCAAGCTGACTGGATTGGTGGTAGTAGCGGTAGCTCTCATCCTCCACTACGATTATTTTGTACAGATCAGCCGAACGTACCAATTACGCTGAAATCATTGTATTTATCGACCATACACGCTACATTTCCAACGAAGGGGGAAATGTTTACAACATCCAATCGAAATGCTGGAGATATTCTTGTCCTATTCAAAAACGATAAAGGCACAGCACGGTTTGCGGGACACAGAACTGATTCAGAAAGCGAGGTGCTCTGAAATCGGAAGCTCGGATAATCTCGGAAAGTCTCGGAAACAGAATCTCGGAATCTCGGAAGGAAAGGAAAAGAAAAAGGAAAAAAAAAATCCTTAGTACTTATGTACACCAGTGTTCGGAAAGCGGAAAAACTCGGAACAGATCATCATAATTTTGTGACACGCAGGCAGCGGTTACCGTACCCGCCGTGCAGATGGCACATACGAGTAATAATATTATAGTACTACTCATGGCAATGGAACGGCGAACGGCGGGGCCGCCGTCCCTTTTATCGTCTCCTGCTTTCTCGACCAAATCGGCTGAAATCGTACCAGCGAGCGCTGCTCTGGATCTGCGTTGATCGCTGCTCTGAAGCCACGCTAGGCTGCGTTGATTCCTCTACATCTCTTTGGGAGGCAGGCGAAGATTGAAGGGGGCCCTAAAATATGTTATCAATGCCTGATCGACGACAAGTTGGAAGAATGAACGCGAGACATGAGTACAGATCAAAAAGGAGACGTGAAAGGGAAGGAAACATACTAAGTTTACGGTCGTACAACTTGACGGAAAGCGGATGGACGTAGGCGCAAAAAATTAAGCAGTGACTGAGACATGAATGGAACAGGGACCAGCCTTTGAGTGTCGCCACTCAACGTCTCGTAGGCATTGCGTAATCCAGCCTCGGGTCTACGTGAAGAAAATGTGAAGTTGTCAATCCCAATTCAGAACTATCAACGTGGCAATGAAAACGTGTCATCCAAACCGCATTTAACCCGTCTATAATTCGGTCTACCTACGAGAAATAGATACAGTAATTTATTTTTGTGACTATATTGTTTCATTGTGTCGTCGACTAGACCTGAGACTGCTAGATAACTTATTATTCCGACTTCAAATCCGACTTGTGCACACCAAGGTGGCTCGCGCCTCTACCAATGCGTCGTAGATCGGACAATTATATCACGCTTTCCCACCCTCACAAACGGAGCTTTGCCTCTAGTGGCAATGCATTCACCATCACTGAAGATCCGATCCAATGAACGAGACTATTCCTCTCCGAACACAAAGGAGGATGTTTCATCTTCTCGGCGCTCCGTCTTCCGCCCGTCTTCCTGAGAAGCTCCGCGCTGTAGTATGAGAAGTGTCAGAGGCAGGCAACAACTTCAACCACTGAGTTCTACTGGGACCCGAAAATCGACCAAGTGACCTACTAGTACTACTACACACTCACTTTCCCCGTACATCAACTCTGCGAAATCACTGGGATTACAACCTTTCCTGAGTTTCCTCGTTCGCTCACTCCCGAGCACCTCACCTCACCTCACCTTCCACGGTGCCACTTTTGGAGTAGGTACCGGGATACCGAATAGCGCTAGCGGGTATCCGAGAACTTTAAGAATGCGGATCAAGGGATAGTGCAGCAACATCTGTCTTGCCGTGCAGAGATACGCAAGAACATCAATATTAATGGACACTACGCAGCACTATACTTCTGGAGTGATGAGTCTCCTTTCCTTCGGAGTCTTTCTCCCTTCCTGATAGCACCGCGGACCGCGAGTGCAACTTGAAACAAGCCACGGCCGGCGGTAGAGCAGGGTGCATGGACGGATGCAATGGAGAAGTCAAAGCTAAAACGTCAACCAGTTCCCTGGACGTTGCGAGCGCGGAACGAGTGAACTCTCTTGGTTGCACGCAGGCCTTAGCCTGTCTCGACATGATACTTCTTGAAGACCTATTTTGATTTATTACCCTCTTTGTCCCGCATTTCGCAGACCAATACCAGGTAAAACACCAAATTTGCTTGAGCTCATAGCCACAGATTAGATAGTTTAGTGTCGCCCTTGGTCAATCTAGCATGATTCGTTCAAGCCGAGTACTCTGAATCCCGGGCCGTTTCTCTTCCTTCAAATTCCGCTTATACTGAGATGCGAACCCTGGCATCTGAGCCTCAGGCTCCCCTCGTTCCCTCGGCTGAGGGTTCTCTCGTGCGCTTTCAGTTTCGTATTGAGCGCTGTACCAGTAACCAGTGAGGATCTCGATCAACACCGGACAAGCCTTATCTTCGGACGATCTCATTGGTACCGGGGTCCGGTCCCATTCGCTACTACTACATGACTCGAAGCCTTTGAAGATCAGCCTATCTCCAACACTGTCACAGGTACTTATCTCCAGTATGTACACTCGATACTCACTCAGTCGGAGAATGCTTACAGTAATTGTGCAAATGGTTCCGTTGCAATCAATGCGGCAGCCGGCCCAATTTAAACTTGGGGGCTGGAACAGTACTAGTACTTACTTGGAACTAGTGATTCAGAACTTGAGGCATTGAGGCACTGTGTACTAACAAGGCGGCACCAGTGACGGGACTCTGACGCCGCTGCTGCCGTCCATCACGTCACCCGTTAATGAAATGACGGTCTGACGTGAGAAACCCGGGTCCTTGCCTCCAACTTGCTTTGATTTTTCAGAACCAACACATATCCCCGTTTGATATGCTTAGCACCGTTGTTCAAAGCGATGTGTCACTCAACCATGCTGCCTGCAGCCTCATCTATTCAGAGTCTCGTTCCAATTTTCACAGACACGTCGACTTATCATGGAAAAGTTGCGTTACTTCCATAACAAGTATGACTCAAGCACATAATAACCCTCGAGCCGGCGCCCAGTGGGGTCAGGGTCAGGACAACAAATTTAAGCCCAGGAGGAAAAGAGTTTTCAGTGGGCAACGGTCATTATCCACTCTTATCCTCTCCCCACGAGTCCCCAGCATTGCTCGTCTCGCTGAATATGACTGATGTCGAGCTGCTGTGAGTCGGCATCTCAAGATCTCACCCTTCTCTGCCAATTCTCTGCTATTTCTCATTCCATCCGTTTTAGGTTGGGACCACCACTCATTGGCATATTTATAAATTGTTTCCTGTATGGTGTGAGCACAGCTGAACGCTTATTTTTCGATGCATGGCTGAAACAAAGAGACGTACTAGACCGTCTTGGTGCAGGTATGAAGCCTCAAAGTTCAGTCATCATCGCACAAGGTTTTCTAAATGCATGTCGTTGTCAACAGACTGTAATATATATCCAGATTCATAGGTGAGGGATGATATCTGATCTCTATCATCTTTGATGATGCTGAATCGCGCACGCAGAAGAGACGCACTGTGGATCAAGTTCTTTGTGAGTTCTCGTCTCGGAACCGTCGAACATGAACGTTAACCCTGATTACCTCTCTTTGTCTTGGGAAAAAAGGTATATTATTTGCTGCTCTGCGAGACCCTGAACACAGGATGTGATATTGCGATAATATACGAGCCTCTCATTATCCATTACGGTAATTTCCTTCCCTTATCATAATCCCGGAAAACTCTAGAAGTAGTGCCACGCAGGTACTCCGCAGGCGGTCAAGGTTGCACCAACTAGTGAGGATCAGCTCCATTTTCGAACCTCATTCAAACTGACTGAATTTCTAGTGCTGGCGGCGAGTAAGCGATTTTGAACTTGAATGCCCCATAATTTAATCTTCACACTGACTGGATGTTCAAAGATCCCCTATTGACGGTGAATTCATATGAATGGACTTATGACATTTGTTGTCCATTACTGACCTGATATACAGGTAATGGTCTCCACGCCAGTGTTACTCTTCCTTGCACGGCGCGTAAAGATCATAAGTCACTCAAGCGTCTTGTGTGTCGTCATCATCACCCTGGCAATTGCCTCGTTTGGTAATTCGAATTCTATGGATGAAGTCGTCATCTCAACACTACTCGGCTACAGGTGGTGGCGTCGCGACCATGTTTGCAATTATTCTTGTCCGCTTTCAGTATGAGGGGTTCCGCCAGTATGACATT